>NW_015149004.1:1088357-1158079 GCF_001465965.1 Polistes dominula | reverse complement strand
TTATAATTATTTAATAATGTTTAATGTTATTTAAAAGGTATAATTTAATATAATTAAGTAGAATAAGATCGTAAGTATCTATAATCGTGTAAATTAATAATTAATATTTGTTATATCTTATGTCACTTAAAACGTCTTAATTCTTAACAAAGATATCGTAGTATTTCGTCGTATTTGTTCACACAAAACTCACTCAACGTAATTTTCAATTCAAGATAATGCAATTGTGCCCCGACTTGTCAATTCGTCACCTACCAATGAAATAAATTAAAATTGACATACAAATGTGATAACTGTAATTATTTTTCATGTTAATCTATGAACATCTTGAATTCGTAAAATTGTAAAACTTATATTAACTATTAGACGAACATTGTAAAAGAAAAAGAGAAAAAGAAAGAAAATCAGAATAAGAATATACGAATCGAGACGAAGTTAAATCTACGTAACTCGGTAGATTCAAAGATACCTCGAGCGAGTTGATTTCGTACCGAGTGAATCTTTTATCGCGAGATAAAGTAGAATCTCCGTTTCATGGACACCTCACTTCTTTGAAATCTCCGAGAAAAAGGATATCGAGATATCTCTCTGAAGAATATCATTGGTATGATGGTGGTTACCTTATTCGTTTCTATCTACTATTCGCGTACTTTTCTTCATCTTCATCATCTTCATCTTCTTCTTCTTCTTAACTAATCACATTCACTAAAAACTTTGTTCTTTTTTTCGCATCGTTTCTTTTTTCTTACAGTTTCGCGTTTTAGATACTTTTTCTCTTGCTTTAAAGAAATCTTCATTTCCTCTTTTTCTTATTCTTTTTTTACTTTCTATTTCTCTAAATCTCACTTTTTCTATCTGTCTTTTACTTTATGTCATTCTCCCATAGTGTCTTTTCTTTTTTTTTCTTTTTTTCAATTATTTCAATGATAGGTAGCTTTTCGTAGGATAGCTTTACTTTCAGTATAATATTTCTAAGATTTTTCATACTATTCCATATATTTTTCTTCTCTTCGACCTATTTTTATTCTTTTCTCCTGGAGTCTTCTTCATTATTCCATGTTTCCTTGAAAGAGAAGAAGAAGAAGAAGAAAAAGAGAAAGAAAATGAAGATGTTTTATTCCTATTCCTTCAAACCGCTTTTCTTCAACGCGTTCGCCCATCCAATATCCTGTTTCTCTCTTTCATTCGAGTGCATGGTGAAAAGTTTAGGATTAGGTGACATTCAGGAAGCAAGTAAAACGTTCGTGAGCGTGGATTTAGTCGCGTGAAAAGACCGATATAGAAACTTCTATGTATATGTATATATATACTATATATATATTTATTTGTATAGGTATGTATAAGTTTGAAATCGAACTGTCTCCTGTCTGACTTTCAACTTTAATACGGATTTGCCTTTTCTTCTATTTCTTTTCACTAAGACGACGACTATACACGTTCAAATAACTTTCGACTGTGAGACTTTTTTACTTCTTCTGTTATTTTCTTTTTTTTTTTTTGGAAGGGAATGTTTTATTTTCTTTCTCTTTTTTTTTGGTTTATTTTTTTACGTAAGCATATTTTTTCCCGAATACCACAGACACATACACATACAAATACACACACACGGGCGTCGTTCCCACGATTTCCAATTATCTCGCAGTAGAATTATTTTATTTTTTTTTTATTTTTTTTTATATTTCAAATAAATGACCACTCGCTCAGCGGCTAAGTGCATTGCTAGAGAAAACCTAAGAGAGGGAAAAATTATTTTGCAGTGGGTGCTCATTAACGTCCAGCTAACGGTCGGACGTAACTTTCGAAAACATTGCGTCCTTTCGTGAACACCTTTCAACGACTTTTCTTCTCGCTTACAGGATTATTAACTAAAATATGACTCTCCTATTTTAACTATATTTATCTTTTCTCCTAATAAACGTTAAAAACATCTCTTATAAAATAAAAATGAAAGAAAAGGAAAGTTGTATTCTTTTACAAAACATAATATATATTATACATGTGTAAGATGATAATTTAAAAAAATAGCTGTTAAGAAGCAAAAATTGGACGTAATGAAAAGTTTCATTTTTTTTTAACTAACGTTAAAAAATAGAGCATAGTTAAATAAATAAAAGAATAAAATAAATATTTTCGAGATCACAGGATTGAAACTGTGTCGAGGATACGAGAAAACTAACAGATCGTGTCAAAATAGTCCTTCCTTCTCAAAGGAAACAAAACCGAAGAGACGACGTTCGGTCGTCTAAGTAAAACATCTATCTATATATCTATATATCTTCAAAGTAAAACAAACTAAACTTTCAATTCCATCTTAAAAGTTAAGATCTTTGTTCTTAAAAGATTGCCCCAACGTTGAGGTATTTTTCTTTTTTTTAATTAAATTCCTGTCTCGAAAAGAATAATAAATTCTCTTATATTAATAGTTAACATCATTAAAGTTTATAAAAGTGTTTCGCGCGCGCGCGTATTTTTATATTGATAAAATTTAAAAGATAAGTCCAATACGATTGATACAATTTTATTTCGTAAAAAACGAAATAATTTCAATGGTCATCGACAATTTACATTTAATTACAAAATTGCATGTTAACTGCTATTTCATATTAATTACAGTTATATTTTACATTTTATATCATAAAAGAATTTTCAATAAAGTATTTAATAAATAATAATAACAATAATAATAATAATAAAAAGAGTAATTTTTTTTATTTTATAAAAAAACCATAAGTATGCGTGAAATTGAAATAAAACTGGCGTAGAATCGATTCCAATTTACTTCCACTCGTTTCTTAATGAACCTTGAATTCTAGTAAACGTTGGGTAAACGATGAATGGAGGAGGCTATAGGAAATAGGAAAAAGAGAAAGAGTGAGAAATACAGATAGAAAGAGAGAGAAAGAGAGATAGAGAGAGATAGAGAGAAATGGAGTAAGAGAGGTATACGATAAATTCCTATCGGACCGATAAAAACGTCGAAGTCGGCTTCGAATCACGTTTCGGACGTTTTCATGGATCGATACTGACGCTTGCTTGGTGAAAAATGGTGAGAAACTAAAAGCTGATTCTTAAACGTCGAACTTCCCCAGACCGTTTCCTTTAGTTGCTTTTACTTTGTCTTCTTAAATGCGCATTCTTTTTCCTGGTCTAATGACGTGGAAAAGATACGAACGATGTTTTAAAAACGAAATAAAAAACTATAACAAAAAACACAAAAAAATAATACGTGAATTAAAATGAATAGTTATATCGAACAGTTAATTATGAATTGTAAAAAATTTGGTTCGTTCGAATTGATTTAACTTTAATTTTGAACTCTTCCGTTATATTAATCTTCCGTTTGTTTGAAATCAACAAGAAATATTATTTCCAGAGGATACCGTTTATTGGATTCAATATTTTTTAATATCATATGCAACATAGGTCAATCGGTATTATAAAGAATTTTTATATAGAAATTTTTAATAATTTAATTCTGACAATGTTTATTACAGGAATACCAGTTTTTTAATGAACAAGAGTATTTTATGATTGTTATTATTATAATTTTTTTCTTTTTTTTTAATATAAATATGTATTACATTATATATTATTATTAATATATTTGTTAAATCAATACCTATATTATTATCCTAATTTACATTGAATATAATTTGAAAAAATATATATATAAAAAAGGTCTTATCGTTGGTATCTAATTTATACATAATCTTGAATATACAAATAATTAATACTATCAAACATTATATAGATATATTTATTATATTATATATACTTGGATACTCCGGCCACGCATTGCTGTATCTTTGTTATAAAATGTTAATTAAAACTCTAAACTATTTAGTAAATTATAACAACACACAGAATAATAACACAATTACAATGAAATATATGAAATAATAATAGCCGAAAAAAAATAAAAAGTAAGGTTAGTCATGTCGTATGTAAATTTGAAAAAAAATATGAAATAATTGAATTGTAATACAGTGCCATCTATTGAAAACTTACAGTACCTAAAGACCTAGATAACCTTTAAATAATAAATCCTTAAATTAGCAATAAAAAATAAAAATAATCGCGATAAAAACTATCTTATATACTAAGTTGAACAAAATCACACAAAATAAAAAAAATTTCATTAAATCGGTTCATCATCTAGATTCAATGGTTTCGGAGTTCATTAGAAAACAACAATGTGATACTGAATTTTTATATATAATGATATATAAAGAAGAAAATATCAAACAATTACTATTCATATCGAATATAATATTCAAATGAAATATATCCTTTTAATCTTATATTTAATTTACGTATAAATTTATGTTAAAATTAAAAAAATAATATCGAAGAAAATTACATTGGGACAAATAATAATAATAAATAACAGCAATGAAAGAAAGGTAAATATATTATTACGTGGATAGCTTTAGGTGAGATCCAATGTTCGGTGAATTGAAAACAAAAGAGGAGATAAAAGCTGGCACCTCTCGCTTCGAGTTCGTAATTGTTCCGTTGATTCGAACCACTAAGATCTCAGAGAAAGAGACAAACTTGGTGAGACAAACGGGGTGTGGAGGGAATAAGTGGTGGAGGAAGAAGGAGGATGGAATAGTAGGAGTTCAGAAGGAGAGAGAAGGATGCTGCTTGCTCCCGATGTCTCCTAATGTAATTTTGTTTGCGAATCCCAAAGGCAAACGTGAATGAGGACAAATTAGATTAGGGATAGAGACGCGCCTGCCTGTCGACCTTTACGTCCTTCTTCTTCTTCTTCTTTATCTCTTTCTTTCTTTCCTTTTTTCTCTCGCTTGCTTCTTTCTTCTAACTTTTTCCTCTCTTTCCACTCACTTCCCTTCTTTTTTTTTTTTTATCTCCTTCGAGATGCGAAGAAGAAGAAAAGAATGGAAGCGGGTAGGCAGAAGCGTAAAACGTACGAACCGTGTGAATCCTTTGTGCCCACCACCATCCCAACATCACAATCATCCCCACCACCTCCCCCAGTTTTTCCTCTCCTTCTATCATTTTTATTTTCCCCCTCCGTTCTTTCTTTTTCCTCCTTCTGTTATTCCCTTTTCTTATTCTCTTTTATCTTTTTCGTTATATCCATCCTTTATAGCCTTTGTTCTGAATCACGTACTAGACGACGGCTAATGTTGTTCCGTGGCTTTTTCTTATTTTTCTATTATTTACTTTTATTTTTATTTTTATTTTTATTCTTATTTTATTTTATTTTATTTTATTTTATTTTATTTTATTTTATTTTCGTGTGCGTTCGAGAGTTAGTAATGTTTACTTCAAATTTATCGAAACTTTGTGTCAAAGTATTTTCCGGTTTTTTCACAAAAAAAAAAAGAAAAGAAAAAAGAAATTATTTTTCATTTTCTTTTACCAAATTTACAGATCAAATCTTTGAGAATTTTATATTCTTTATTATCTTTTTTTTTTTTTTATTTATTTTTCTTCCTTTCGAAGTATGAGAATTTTTTGTGACCACTCGAAGTTTCTCTTTTCAATCTTTCAAGTTTCTTTGTTTTATGTTTTTTTTTTCCTGAAGGAGTAATAACCAAAAAAATGATGGATGTTAAAAAAAGATGTGAGATGAAGACACAGGGATTGCTAAATATTAATATCTTCTCTCATTATTCGAGAAGAGTATATCTCTTTTTTTCAACATTTCTTCTTGTTCTTTTCTTTTTTTTCTCTCAAGTTCACGTCGGTTTTCCTTTTTCATTTTGTTTTCCCTCGTCTCAATGAATTACTAATCCGGTAACACGTTCTTTCTCTCTTTTCTCTTTTTTAATATATTTATAATTGGTATCAAACATTTTGGATTTGAAAAAAAAAAGAAGGAAGAAAAAGAAACGAAAAGAATAGTACTTAAATAAACAGAACGAAAAAAAGGTATTTTTAAAATAAGAAACGTGAAAAAAACAGGAGTAACAGGAGAATAATAACGAGAAATAAAGAAGAATAATATGTAAAGAAGAAAAGTATGTATAGAGTTAGAGGATTTTTGCGACTTTAGCCGTTTCTCCTTCGGCATTTTTCTTACTACTTGCAAATCGCTTACTCGGTTTTCACTGTGGACTTGCCAGTTTCTCGTATATCTTTTTATTTTCTTTCCTTTTCAAAGAAGAAAGATAGAAATAAATAAAGAAAGAAAAAGAAAACTAGAGGAAGGCTTGAAAGAACACGGTCCATTTGTATACAAAAATATAAGAAAAAAAAAGGAAAAGAAAAAGAGGGTAGCACTTGTTAGAGGAATTTTTTTTTCTTTACTTTTTATACCCGTTTTTATTTCTAACATTTTAAGTATTCGCGATTAACGTAAAGTTGGTCATTATTATTATTATTATTATTATTATTATTATTATTATTATTATTATTATTATTATTATTATTATTATTATTATTATTANTTATTATTATTATTATTATTATTATTATTATTATTATTATTATTATTATTATTATCTCGTTATCTTTTCACAAAAGATTTTTATTCGATTTTCCGACATTGTGTGGTTAATGAACGCATCAAAGTAAATCTGAGAAGACATATTTAGCTAGCACCTCGTGGTTGCATATTTGCGGCTTTAATAGAAGCTTTCAGTACGTAAACCGGCCTCTAATGTGCGTTGTCTCGTTATTTATCGTGGTTTCACGGCATGATCGTTTTATGGCCGTTAAACCTCGCTTCGTTTACGACTTCCTGTACCAAGAGCCTAGCCCGATAAACCATAGAGTCTATTTTTCGATGTTGCTAAGTGCATCCTATTCTATCTTTCTTATTATTTTTTGTTATTGTTTTTGTTCCCTTTCGTTTTTATTTCTCTCATCCCCTCTTCTTTTTTTATGCTCGTATCATTGTCAGATATACTGAAAATTTAATGAACTACTTAATTAACTTTCTAATTTCGTTTATGGTTCTTTCACACAGTTTAATGTATTATCGTATTTAAATTAAAAACTTATTTACTTCAAATATATGTAATAACAATTTTTTTCGTTTATCACGTTTATTCATTTTTTATACAGATAGTTTGTAAAAATCTATTCAAATATTTTCTTTTCAATTTTATTTTATTATTCATCAAAAATAACTGATACGACAAATTTTATATTCGCTTTTTTTTTTTTAAATTTTTATTAGAATGTATATTCTTTTAATTCTTTCTTTTGTTATCTTATCAGGATAATACCTATGTCCAATGTCGTTAGGTTCTTTCTTTGTTTTTCACTTTGATCTCAAAGCATCATGGTTTAATAATCTCGGTTCGTGTCCAAGCGTACGATCCCTTTTATCTACCGTAGATCATCTACCTTAATTCAAGTAATCCTATCTCCAATTTACTGAAGAAAGTAACTCATGCCCCTTAAAACACTATGATCTGATTAAACTACTCGATTTTCTGTTTTCTTTTATTTCCCACTCCCCTTACCCCCCCCCCATTTTTAATTAGAATGCCATTCGTTCAGCTTTCCTTTCTTTTTCGTGTTTTTTCTCTCTTCTTTTCTTTTTTTTTTTTTGTTTTTCTTTTTCATTTTGTTTTGATCATTGGAAACCCCAACTCTTATTCTCTTCTCCATCTCGAAATATCAAATCGATAGATTGTTACGTGTTGCGTTAAAAATATCGATGCGCTCCATTAATTACTCCAATTAAATTATCTCGTTGGTAAAATCAAAACGTACTGTTGTAACTCGCTCTCTCGAATTTTCGTTCAACGGTATTACCGTTGAAAAAAAAAAAAATAAAAAAGAAAATAAAAAAATGAAACTATTTACTATCCAGGGTGATGATAACAAGATAGAGAAAGAGAGAGAAAGGGTGAGGAAAAAAAAGGATACACGAATTTGTACTATAAACATTTGCATCAATCGAGATACGCAGGTGTATGTATGTAGATTTAATTGTTCTGATCCCGGATCTAAATAAAAAAAAATACAATGCAAAAAAAAAATAAAATTAAATAGAAAAAAATAGAACATGGAAATAGAAGAATATAATTTTGTTCTTTGCATTATTTATAATTAAAATACAAAAGTGAATTAAATAAAATAAAAAAATTACAAAAATGTATTTTATATTACAGTTCATCTTATATTATAAAATAATTTGATCAAAATTCTTTGAAATAGTTAACTATCATAATTATCGGCACGTAGAGCCTTTTTTATTGTTATAATTTTTTAAAAACGATTAAGAAATACGTTACAAAAGAAAGAAGAGCAAAATAAGCAAATGAGGAAATATTGTGTTGAAAAAAAAATTAAAATTATCATATTTATTTAATTATATATTTTTATATATATTTATTATATAATTATATATTTATATATTTACTTATGTAAAAAGAAATAAATTTAATTTATAAGATTAATCACGTTAAAAAATAAATTTCTGACGTAAAGAAAGCTGCTTAAAATTATATTTCAATGGTATATATAATTTTCTTTAATAAAAAGCTTGTTAGAAAGTGAGTTCTGACACTTTTTTGTTTTTTTATTTTATTTTTTTTTACAAAACAGAAACATTAACATCACCGATAGTTAAACATCTATGTTTCTAATCATTTACTATATATATAGTATATCTCTCTAACGAATACAAATGAAGATTAATCTCTTGGTTGAATGCTCGTTCGACGAAATAACCGCAACTTGATTAACCGAATTCTACGGCTTTTATTAACAAACTCTATTTGAATTTCAATAGGCGAATTTCAATGACCGGTCTCGAAATTACTTGTTCATGTAATTCGCCATGCTAAAATTTGACGCAGAGCTTGTTAGATTATTATCAATGCCGTCCCATGGTTAAATGAATCAATGTCGATCTCATCGACGTTTATCGATTTAAATATACTAATTGATTATGTTGTCTCTCTCTCTCTCTCTCCTTCCTCTCTCTTTCTATTTGCTGCTATGTCTTACATTGAAATAAGCTGTCATCTAAATTGCTTGAACCTTATGAGTCGAACCTTAACCCCTTAATGCACAGTTTTATTGAAAAAAGCCGGACAATAAAAATTAATTTTTTTTTATGTAAAATAACACAATTTACAACATTATCTTGGCAAAATAATTTTTAAAATACAAAATTAATCAAAATTTTTATAGCAGCATAGAATACAACGCCGCTAGAGTTAACTTGAGCGTGCAACTTAAGGGGTTAATTCACTCAATTGCATTATATGGGGATTTCCACGTTTCTACTACTTTTACAAATTTTTTGTAAAAATTATAAATGCAAACAATAAATTATTATTAATTGCTTTATATATATTAGAGTGGTCAAAAAAAAAGTCTTTTGCCTATCATTTCAAAAGCTTCTGTAAGGTATAAAAAAAATTCCCTCCAAAGCGCAGCTTGATATCTCAATTCGCCACGAAGTTCAATGAATTTTTATTTTCCCGTTTAAATAACACGTAAAAAAATTTTTTTTACGTTTTTACCCGGTAAAACTACGAAAAAAATTTTTTTCTGAATTTTTCATCAATTGTTCTTGTAGGAAATTTAATTCTCTACCAAAATGTACTGAAGTAGTTTTTTCGTAATCCTAACGGGTAAAAAGTTATTGAGCTTTAAATACTCGCAATAAAAAAAAATTTGAAGGAAGATAGTTTCAAAGCAAATTTTTGAAGGAATTGACAATTTTACTAGATAATTTATTTAATTTTTATGGATTTGAAATAATTTTCAACTTTTTGAATAACTTTTTTGGTGACTTCATGTATTTATTTCAAAATTTATCAAACTCTTGACTGATTATAATATAATTTACACATGTCTTTTGGTGAAGTATTAACTGTGAATTATGAATAATTTTTCTTATTACAATTTGGATATTTTTTCCTATGAGAAGCAACTACTTGTAACAGATATAAAAAAATAAATACTAAATACCTAAATATTTTGTAACAGGAAATTTGATACAACGTGGATTCTAAAATCATATCTGATTAAAATTACTTTAGTACTTTTTTGTAGAGAATTGAATTTCCTACAAGAATAATTGATGGAAAATTCAAAAAAAAATTTTTTTACGTGTTATTTAAATGGGAAAATAGAAATTCATTGAGCTTCATGAAGAATTGAGATATCAAACTGCGCTTTGGAGGGAATTTTTTTTATACCTAAGAGAAGCTATTGAGACAATAGCACTTGAAAAAAAAATGTCTTTTTTAGACCACTCTAATATATATATATATATATATAGCGATTAATAGCAATATATATATAACCACATTTTAAATTATTAACAATAATGTGTAATATAACATTAAAAGAACATTTAAAAAAAAATTAAAAGTAAAAGAACAGGTTAATATAACACCGAATTATATTAAAAAATTTCGTATTATCTATGCAAAATAGATTAGGTGCAGTTATTCGCCATAAAGGGGAATCCTACGAATACTATAACAATAGCATTTATATTAGTTACTAACGATCTACAAATACTTATAACCCGTTGACATTTTACCATTCGACGAATATTCAAGTCTTGTAAGTTACAAAATACTATAATTAAAATTTATTTATTTACATTACTTACTACTAATGGTAATGTATAACATGTAAACATATATATTTTATTACAATTAATAATATAGAAAATACAGATCTTTTTCTTTTCACATACTTCCTGTACGAATACTTTTGTCTCCCACTGTATTTGCATTTTTGCTTTTTGTCGATCATCTGTCTATTCGATACGGTGTTAAATTTTATTTCATATTAATTTATTTCTCCATCGTTTCATTGTCATTTTATTTTATCATTGTTTTATCTCATGTATATATTAATATTTATT
Organism: Polistes dominula; assembly: GCF_001465965.1. The sequence goes on along the minus strand of NW_015149004.1, from coordinate 1,147,260 downwards.
ATAAAACACTGATACTCTCCCTCTCTCTCTCTCTCTCTCTCTCTCTCTTCCCTACTCACTATACGACGATATTCAGCAACATACGTGGCTTTTATTTTCCATACGATTCTATGGCTTGTATGGGCTATGCGGTTTTATTCGAGCAAGAATATTCATTAACAGTCGACGTAATTGTATTCGCCGACTAGGCGAATTTTTTCTCTTTATTTTTTTCCTCTCTCTCTCTCTCTCTTTCTCTCTCGTTTTTTCTCCCATATAAACGTTGATTTTTTTTCCTTTTTTTTCCTGGCCCAAAACGAATTCCCGAATTCCCAACTTTTTATTTTTTGAAGAATGTTTAATCTGTCATATTAACTACTATCGACATGTTCAAACAATCTCTACGTACAATTAATATGTATATGATAAAAAAATTGCATGCATATTTTTTCTCTCTTCCCCATTCTCTTTTTTTCTTTTTTTTTTCAATATTTTATATTCAATCTTTCATTACTCTTTGTTTTTTAAATGTATCGACTGTTAAAAAAGAGAAAAAAAAGAAAAGAAAAAAAGCTTATATTAAAAAAGAAAATTTCCACGAATAATGTTTTCTTTTTTTCATAGTTATTAAGCGTACATATAACAAATACAATTAGTTAATAAATAAATCAATAAAATATAATGTTTATTTTGAAAATAATTCACGATTAGAATGATTTCTGTAGAAATTTGGTATATGTTCGAGAACATGATAAGACCATCAAGCTTAGAAAACGAAAAACGAAAAAGAAAATGAAAAGGTTGTTTTAACACGAGTCCATTCTGGCGCATACTCCCAATGGATTTACGTTTCCCGCCATTAAATAGGTTTCCTGCACTTTCAACTAGGATAGATAGATTTCTGCATAATTTGTGCATCCACAGGGATTTCTCTCTATTCACTTTGACGGATTATTAATTTCAACGAAATATGTTAGTCTAATGTAGGCCAAATTGTTTTTAAACCAAGCGCGATTCGCCTACAACTAACAATTCGTAAAAAAAAATAAAAATAAAAATAGAAAATCAGGACGATCGTTTGTTCGATCAGTTATTTTTCTGATTTTTTGTTTTTTATTTCTTGTTTTTTTATTTTATATATATATATACATATATTTTTCTTTTCTTTATTTCTCATTTGAGGTATCTCTCATATAGACCAATATATGGTAGTTTTAATCGTTCGAAAAGTATTATTACCTACATACACCCGCCCAAAAACTTTTCCATGCACATCCAACATTCCAACCATTCCTTTATTTCTCGTTGAATATCGAAGCTTTCGTTTTGTAACGCGACGTTAAAAGCTACGAACGAAAAATCCCTTCTCTCCCTTTTTCCTCTTTGTTCCTAGAACGTTATTGCCTTCTCTCTTTCCATTTTCTCTCTCCTTTTTTTTCTCTCTTTTTCTCTCTTTCTATTTCTTCAATCCCTTTTAAACTATTTTCTCTGTTTTATATTTTATATTTCTCATTAAGGTAAAATTCTTTCTTTTCCTTTTTAATTTTCATGCTACGTCCCATGTATTTTTATTATTGTATCTATTTATAATTAAAATTCATTCGCTTAAAGCATAATTTAAAAAAGAACAAAAAAGAAAAGAAAAGAAAGAAAGGACATTGAAATTAGTTGAAAACGATCGTTCATTCGAATAATAATATAATAAATGCGGGAAGAAATTTTCACGAGAACAAATCTTTTGCGTTTGCCTCGTTGATTCGTTCCTTTTTGTAGAAAATATGGTTAACGCGTATATAATTTATATTAATAAATTTCAAATTTAGTCAGAGAGAGAAACAAAAAAGAAAAATAAAAAGATAAAGAATAAAAAGAAAAAGAGAAACAAAACTTACAACACCGAAAAATCATTTATTCGAAGAATAAAGATGACAAAAATAAAGAAGAATAGAATTGATGCGTTTTATTTTTTTTTATTTTTCGTCGATTCGTTTTTGAAGAGAATAATGAAGGTACTTTTAACGTTTCTAACGTTTGACGCTTTTGTCAAGAGTAAGTTACTTACCTTTTCTAGGACCGGACGTGCCGGAAACCGACCTATGAGATTCATCGATCCCGTATAGTAGACAAAATTGGAACGATTATCACCGTCGAGCAAACTAGCAACCAATGTGGATGCGGAAAGATACGAGGTTTTCCGTATCGCCACCGATTTCAATCGACTCTTTTTAACGATTAATCGTTCTCTTCCTCCTCCCCTTCCTCCTTTCCTCATACTACTACTATCACTACTACTACTAATATTACTACTACTACTACTATCGTGTATCCCATTCTTGTAACAGTATCCGTTCGCTTTAAAACGAATAGCTATATATACTTCTCTCGAGAACGATGCACTCTCTCTCTATACAAGAACGTTCAATTTCCTCCGACGTTCGAAATCGATTCTCGTGTAATTGATCAGGTATAGATGGATTTTATCGACTGTAAACGTAGACCGGATAAACGGTTTATTTTATCTAGTTCACTTTACCTCAAATTAGTATCAAACATTTTCTTATGTTAAAATTCGTCACATATATTTTACTTAGAATATTCCCTTTTTTTTTATATTCCTTTATACTTTAGTAACATTTGACGATATTGTTCGTTTTCTTTTTGTTCGTTCGTTCGTTTTTCTTTTTTACTTTCTTTTTAAACGAGCAAAATTATCCAACGAACTATTATCATTTTATTTCTTCGAACACGAAGAGAATTTCAGTTTGTTAAATAGTGTTTTTAGAGACGATATAGATATACAGCATCGACTTTCAAACAAAGGAATAACTTTCATTTAAATTTATTCGGAATTTAATTAACCTCATATAATCCAATTTGTTTTCATAATTAAACCAAAATATTTCATCTACCATAAATAATTATCGTAATATACAGGGTAATTTTTGGAACGGAGGCGGGTAATGACTTTTTTTTAAGTAACAATAAAAAAAAATCATAAAGGAAAAAGTTATATGGCACAATAAATGTCAACTTTCTATGACCTTACTTTTTCTGAAAATGCATCGATGCACCCGCCAGATGCAGTTGCACTTTTTAAAAAAATGAAACTTTATAATTTTTTTTACATTATTCGATTCCTTTTTTTATTCTGCGTTAAAAAGTATTAAGTGAAGGTCATCAAAATGTCAATAGTTTACGAGATATTTGAAGTTATATAAGGAGAATATAACAATGTATTGTTACAATATCAATTCAAATCAATTAAAAAATGTAATGAAAAATGTAAAAAAGCGCAATAGAATGTGCGCATCAAATTGTTTAGAATGAAAAGGAGAAACATTCGAACATTTATTGTTCGTATTGATATAAAACTTCAAATATCTCGTAAACTATTGACATTTTGATGACCTTCACTTAATACTTTTTAACGCAGAATAAAAAAAAGAATCGAATAATGTAAAAAAAATTATAGTTTCATTTTAAAAAAAAAGTGCAACTGCATCTAGCATATGCATCGATGCATTTTCAGAAAAAGTAAGGTCATAGAAAGTTGACATTTATTGTGCTATATAACTTTCGTCTTTATGATTTTTTTTTATTGTTACTTAAAAAAAAGTTATTGCCCGCCTCCATTCCAAGAATCACCCTGTATATAACCATATAATTATATTATAAATAATTAAAAACTTATATTTCAACAATATTTTTATTAATTCGATACTTTTTTTTCAATAAGATTTAGCATTTATTTATATAATATTATTATGTTTTTTATTCCTGTGGTTCATCTTTTAGGCAACTACCGAATTCCACATATATAATATAATCTAAAATAAAAAATAAATAAAAAGAAAATAAAAATATATAAGAGCGTGTATGATAGGATCAAATAATTTCGATTTAATTTATAATTGATTTCTATTAATAAAGTAAGATTAAAATTTTTCTTAATAACTTAAAATTGTATGTTATTTTAGTCTCAATCTTACAAGTTCGAGTTATTTCTTTATTTACACTTTCTTACACTCATTCAATACTACTAAAAAAGTCACGTATTTTTATAGCTTCTCTAAGGAGTCAACAACATATAGTATTTGTTTTTCTAAATAGTTTATCAATCCATTTTACAAACCGTATTCACGTTGATTGATTTAGTAATCCAACAGCGTAGCTAAACCCTTGGACTCAATAACTTATAAATAAAATATTAAAAAAAAATAATCGTAATAATCATTTAACGATTAATTTACACCTTCCAATAGTAAAAATAATTTCAATAAGATATTAGGTAAAAAATAGAATATTTTTTTTCGATGAGTACAATCATATCGATTTTCAAACAAGGAAATATAACTTTGATTCGTAGTTAATTGAAATTTCATTGAAAAATTTTGGCTTAAGAATGACGGGAAAAGTGAAAACTGAGAAGCACCAGTACCAACACCAGTACGAGTACTAGTTCCGACGTCTACGGCTCCGGCTTGGCGCGACCTGGTTAAAATTTAATGAAGGCGCCGTCAACATTCTCCCGCTGCTGATTATCTTTGTCGTTGAATAAAGCGGGCTCCTTTATATTCCACTCTCCCGGCCGTTTCTCGCAAACCCCGTAGGGAGACAAAAGATCGGTTTTGAAGTAACGAACGATGGCTACGGATTGAATTACCAGTGATAATACTGTGGATTTCGTCCGACTAAATAAATGCATCTCTTTCTCTCTTTCACTTATCCCTTTTCACCCTTTTATCCTGATGAATCTACATAAATGCCTTATCCTCGTAACATTATAATTTAGTTTATCATCCATTAACTCGGCACTCTTACTTGAATGAAAATCTTATCCGAAATCATTCTAATGTTTCGATAAAGTTACTATTATTTTATTTAATCAGTATATTCTAATATTTTTGTTCTTGTTTCTTATGAATATTTAACTTTTAATGTTGACCGAAAATAATTATACGTAAACGAAGAATATCGATCGAAGTTGATGTAATTTAATAGGATTTGATAAAACATTTATACCAATAAAAGTAACAATGATATTTATAACATTTAAAAGTGAACATATTACGATATGAAAGATGATGAAATTAATGGCAAATGTATTACGATATTTGTAAATCGTAGTAATAATGTTTCTTTAAAAGCAACGTTGTATCGTTCTCTGATATTAAAAAAGTTTATTCCTATACACTTTTTTGTCTCTATTATAAATAGCAGCAAATTATTATTTATACTCAACTTTAATATCTAAATTAATTGGAAAACATGACTTTTTGGATGAACAGAAATTTTCTAACAATTTCTAATTTATTTTCACTTTTTTTTTTTTTAATTTATACAATTATTCTTTTTTCATTGCAACATTTTTTATTAATATTATACGTTTATGTTTCAATTCCATTACATGTGAATTGTAAATGCGGTACCATATTATTATAATATTGAAGTAATAATAGAGATATGATATCGTACAAAGGACTACCTTTCGATTGTAATGATAGTAAATCATAGAAACAGGAAAATATACACATGGTGTTTGGATAATAGAACTTTCGAATATTAGATCGTCAGATACCTGGAGGTTACATTCCATTAATAATTTATATGACAAAATATCGATTTATCAGATAAATAGAAACGACTAGAAGAAGTATCTAATCTGTTTATACTTGAACGATAAATTTTCTTACATGAAATTTTACGAATATTTCAAAACAATACTAACGATTCCCAATATAAAAGTGATTTCACCATAGATTAAAAAAAAATATTTTTTTTAGATGTCTGTTCAGAGAATAATCAATGTAGATAGATACATGCATACATGCATATATCTATATATATATATATATATATATATATATATATATATATATATATTTTATTTAATGTTCAACTACTCGATAGTTCAGCGCGTAAACATCCTCACATATATACATACACATATACATTTCATATATATATATATTTGTGAAAATGTAGAATCTTAGATAGTTGTTTCGTCTCTTGCAGAGCAACATGTCGTTGTCAGAGGTACCTTTTGGAGGGTTTGCAGACTTTATTATCCTACGAGTACTGGCGGAAACTCATTAGCAAAGGCTCCACCATTTCCCTCTCAACTCCACCTCGCCTAAGCTCGTTTCCTCTTTCCACTCTCCTCCTCGTCCCTCTCGTTCGACTTAATCCAGGACGAGAACGCAACCCCTTCTTCTCTTTCCACTAGCATACATCCCTCGGGCGTCCGTACCAGACGCTTTCCCATGACGAGGGTAACTAATTGTAATTTCGCGATTATGATTATCCACGCGAATTGCCGCTACGGTGTTCGTAATTAAAGGAATCGGAGGTTTTATCTTTCCAAAGTGTCGAACCATATTACGTGTATTTTACTTTAAAATTATTTCGATTAACGATCAATAGTAATTATTTTTTATCTATTTCTTTTTTCTTCCAGTTAACAAAACAAAATATATATTTAATAATATATTTTATCTATATCATGAAAAAAAAAAATAATATAAAATCGTTGTTCGTGTAATACGTTGAAATCGTTATTACGATCTCATTAACTGTTATCTTTTTTTTTTTTCAAAAAAAATAAACAAGATTGGAGATTATAGTTCGATGATCATGACGCGTATAAAAACATTCTCGTAATTCTTAATAACCGCAAATGTAATTCTGAATTCCTGAAACGACCATAGATTACCAACTCGCGAGATGTAATTTCAAGCAGCACGTGTTCCTATTAAAATCTCGTAGGATGCAGCCAACACCATACTACCATTCTTTTCCTAGTCGTGTTCGCGTAACGACGAACGTCATCTTTTACTACAACCACCGGTTCTTACGAAATGAAAAATAAATTTTCAAATGTCGTTTTCGTATAACGAGTAAAATATAGACTCTACTGAGAATGAAAGATATACATCTCATAACTACGGTGTATATATTCATAAATTAAATATACTAATAAATATATTTAATTAATATTTTATGCAAGTATTTTGCGTAATATAAATAACAATTTTGTCAATATTTTAAATAAACGATCAATACTAAATATCAATGCAGGATACCACCCCAATATTTTATTTCAAACACTGACTCAATGAATAACGGTCAAATTATGATAATCATATTGACGATAAATCGTAAAAAAAAAGAAGAAGAAAAAGAAAAAGTATTTATGATCGAAAGTAAGGTACAAAGTTTAAAGATAAAAAAAAGAAAAGAAGGATCGAAGAATAATGTAAAATTCCCTTGAAAGTAATTTCTTGACTTAACAGACGATATCTTCATGATCCCGAGACGATCGTTAAACTGTCGAACTAATAACGATTTTTTGTTTTTTTCCAATGTTACTACAGAGCGGCACCTTGGGTGTATGTTTTATGAACGATAGTCGAATTTTACGAGAAAGATCTATTATAATATCCGGCGAGGGATAAAAAAAAAAGAAAGATGAGATAGGAGGTCGAACCAGTTATTGTTAGATCGAAAATTTCATCACCTCTCGTTATTTCATTTTCCGATTTTCCAGAAGAATGAACAACATTAAGCTACTGTCGAACTCTCCTATAAATGTACGTACATGTACATTGTAATAGCAGATAGATAGGTTAGTTGGTTGGTTGGTTGGTTGGTAGATAGGTACTATATGACGTAACGAGGACGAAGTGCTTTTCAATGGAAATAACGCGAATCTCGTATTGCAATGGGGGGAAGAGGAACTATGCCAACGCCGGAAATTCTCGGCACTTCCCATAAAAAAACCTGCTTGAATGACGCAGCATTAAATTATCGTTTATTGTCTGCCATTTGTTCGATTTCGTATGTACATTCGTATGTAACTTATGTATGTATAATAAGTATATAATATATATATATATTTATAATGTATAACTTATAATAAAAAGTATATACTCTTATAATACATAAAATACATATATAAGTATATACGATTATACATAGATTGTATTGTACGCATAAAGTGCATTATCGATAACGACTTTCGAACTTTATCTAGAAACTTTTTCTTCTATTTTTGTTTCCTTTTTCCCTGTTATTTTTCTTCTTCTTTTTTCCTATTCTTTTTCTAACGAATTTCGAGACTTCCCTATTTGAAAGAACATTCCAATGGAAAGTATCTTATGTTACATTTCAAAACATACCATCCTTTTTTATGTACCTCTTTCCCCATCTATTCCTTATGTTTACCAAATAATGGAACGTGACATTCGTATAATAACTACTTTGGGAATACTCGTAATATATTGTATTTAATGCATCATTTGTTTCCTTTCCCTTATCTCCAAAATACTAGTGATTATATTTGATTTATTCAACCAAATAACTGACACTTCAACGTTACTTGTAACTTCCTCCACCCCCTGTTTTTCTTTTTTTCTCTTTATATTATTCATATGAGATCTATTTGAAACTTTCTGAACGATAAATATTACAGGATACGTAAGAACCCTTACATGCTTATATGTAGATTTTACGCATACATTTGTGACGTTATTTGTTTGAACAGATCATCCCTCCAAAAAAAGTCATCCCTTCCTTACCCATACATTTTACATTATTCACGTGATACGAAATACGCGTAAGCACTTTTGAGAAATGTCTAATGCATCGTTGTTCATGGACAAGACAAATTTTTCTTTCTTTCTTTCTGTCTTTCCTTCCTTTTACTTTTATTTTTATTTTTATTTTTACTTTTATTTTACATCAAGACTATGTATAACATTTTTCGAGACACACTCAAGCGTATCCCCCGGCGAAAATGGATCTTTTTCTTATTCTTTTTTATTTATTTATTTTTTTTTTTTTTTTAGAATCTCACCCTTCAACTTAAGTCGCTCGTCTCCTACCCTCACTTTTTCTTTTTCTTTTTTTCTCTGTACCTTAACTACGAAGGAAAGGGCGTGAACTCATCGTAAAGCCGCTTTCATGCAGGCCTTAACTCGGCCGAGGAGTTTGGAACTTTCCGAAACTAGAATGCTATTAATTATTCAAAGTTCTGCCTACTGTTTTCCGTACTTGCAACGAAATATATCTATATATATAAATAAAAAAAGAAAAGAGAGGTAATAAAAAATATACGATATTAATTCTATTCGTGGATATCCGATGGATGGTTACGAAATTTCAAAGTTAGAGAAAATTTTATTTTAATTACGAATAACTATTACTCAACGTTTCGTTGTGTACGTTAATTATATATATTTATAAACGAATAAATAAAATGAAATCATTTTTTATGATGTACATATCGTATAAATTTTTTTTTTATTAACTTTTTCGAGAATACGAGATTAATTCTCCCATACGTTTTTCTTTCTATTTATTTATTTATTAAATTTTCTTTTTTTTACTTTTTCCTATTTACAGATTTTTGATGGATTGTTACGAAATGTTATTTGAAAATTTAAATTTGATTTTAATTACGAATATAACGATCACCGAACGACATTCGTCCAATTGTAAATGATATCATTTTTTTTCCTGCAAAAACGTTTTACCTAATAAAATTATTTCTAACAAAAAAAAAAAAGTGTACGACGAGCATACGACAGTTGGTTAAAATTATTTTGATTTATTTTTTTATTTTTTTCTACCTTTATTTTTCTCGTAAATGTAACCATAATACGAGGAGAAACTTGTTCGGTGTCATTAAGAAACAACACCGTAAAATAACAAAAGAGAAAGAAACAGAGAAAGGAGGATGAAACGTTCATTGCCATGTTGTATCCCTTTATTTCTAGGACATTAAAGTTCTTTTGTAACAAAAAGTAGAAGACCTTTAAAGACGATAGACGAGAAAAGTCAAGCTTTTTACTCGGTTTATCTTCGACCTCCGATCGTTCAGCTTTATATCGACTTTAGGATTACTTTTAACGAACAAACGGTGGAATAAGGTAATGACCCATTTCGTGAGATCTCTAATCTCCAGAGTGTTTTCCTATTTTTTTTCTTGTCTTTCTTTTTTTTCTTTACTTTTTTTCATTCTTTCTTTCTTTTTTTTCTTTACTTTTTTTCATTCTTTCTTTCTTTTTTTTACTCGGTTGACCCAGAGATAAGGAAATATTCTCTCTAATCTAAAGAAAAAGTTTTCGAGTGGTGAGGAGTAGGGAGGTGTAGGGAGGAATATTTTGCATAGATAAAATATACAAAAGAAAGCAAATGAAAATTTTTCGAAAGTAATCTTATAAAGCCCAACTCGAAATTTCGTTAAGTACATTTGTTTAAAATGAATTTACATGAGCTAGATTTTTATATTCAAAGTATACTCCGCGTACGACATGGTCGTCTAATAAACATTTTACGTTCATTTTAATTGACTGATACTTTAATGAGCCGATCCAACATCAATAATAAATATTTATCGTTATTAATTTTATTGTTACGAAGGGTTTTAATACTTTTTTTATTTTATTTTTTAAGTATTTAATCCGATAATAAGTTAAACAAATTTTTATCCCAAAGAAAGAGATTATATTACTAAAAGGGAATATCTTAGATGCACGTGCGTTCGTGTATCTGTGTGTGTGCGTGTGTGTGTGTGTGTGTACTTCCATATACATATAAAACTTATCGATAAAAGCTTGAAAAGAAAAGAATCGATGTCGTTACTTTTCCACGACAATCGGATATTTTCGTAAAGCGAAAAGGACGTGGGCGTAGCCATGACATTTTCGACTGTTCGACCGATTTACGTATAATCCTTATATATATATATATAAGTTATACATATTTTTCTCTATTTCCATAACATGTTTTCTATTTGGCAGAAAGAAACTGTATATATATATGTATATCGAAATTGTCGTTTCTTTTCTATATACGTTCGATATAAATTTCGTTGAGCTCGTGACACGTATGCATATCAATTTTGTGACCATTCTCTGGAAATTTCGTTTCCAATCGACGTTTAATTGCGGATTTTCGAGGACTATATATATGTATATATATAGAGAGAGAGAGAGAGGGAGAGAGAGAGAGAGATATAGAGGGGTTGGTTGAAACCGAGTGAAAAGTTATTAGCGATTGAAACCGTATCTCTATGAGGGATTATATATATATATATATATATATAGATATCTATATAAACATATACAAGTAACTATCGATTTGATACAGTTCGCGATGAAATATAAAATGAGATAATTTAAGAGAGGAAATGAAAGGACATACGTAATTATACTGAGGTTATATGAAGGGTCCAGTAGTAGTAGTAGCAGTTGTATTAAATGGGTAGAAGGGAATTTTTAAAAATAAAGATCTTTTAAAGTAAGAGAGAGGAAATGTCTTGCGTGCGTTTTCTCATTTCTATAAATATTTTTTATCCGAGTGTCGAGTTAGACTGTAAGCAAAGATGTTGCTTTAAATTTTGCTATATAGTTTGTTTGTGACGAAAAAAGCAAAAGAGAGAGAAAAATAAGGGCACGGTATTTGCACGTTTCCCTTCTGTATAGACCCTTGCGAAAACGTGAAAGAGGAACGTTGCTCTCGAGACCCAACGAGAGAATTCATTCCATTACTGGCTCGCGCGAGCACACCAACGAAAATAGACGACAAAAATACCAGATCGCGTTGTTTTCTCCTAAATAAAGATTTTCTTCTTTCTCTCTTCTTTTTCTTCTTCCTTTCTCTTTCTATTTTTCGAGTTTTCCTTGGAATACAAATTTTTGTCCGAGAAAAGATAATCTTTAAAATATGGAATACATTTATATATTTCATTATACGTATAAATTCTTCCTCTTCAGAAAAACAAGTAAAAAGAATGCTATGTAATATTTGTTATTTTTGTAAATCAGCTGAAAATTGATTTTTATTTTTGATTAATCCTAGAGAAAACGTAAATACGAGTTTTTGTTTGTACCTATTATATATATAATATATAGATCTATATATTATATCTATATCTATATAGATCTATATATATAGATCAGTATTTTTAAATATTTTTTTTCTCTCAATATTTATAATAAAATATATATTATAATATAATAAAAATGATTAATATATAATATCAATTAATTTATTTGACACGTGAAGTAATAAATACGACGTATGTAATTAAATTTATAAATTCGAAAAGTTTGAATGACGATCGTTACGTTTAACCCGAACATTTCAATATGTATTTACAAAATAAATGTATTTTGAAATATTACTTCAAACTAAAAAAATACCAATGAACAATTAAAAAAGATAAATTTTGTCCTCGATCCATTAATAGCTTGAAATTTTTTAACAACCTCGATGATAACGGACAGTTAACGTTTATGAATTATAACCATACGATTACTAATGCAAATGGGTTAATACAAAAACTGTCAATATAATATATAATATATAATATGAACATGTATCGTGCATCAATATGTAACAACCCATCCTTGTTATAAATATCGACGATTTATTATTTGTATCAAACAAAATCTACGTGACCATATTTATTTTATACATAATATATTGACGAAAAAATTTTAACAAATATTTTATCTTTCTCTTCCTTCCAAACCCCTTCCCTCATCCCTTCCCTCATTCCTTCAAAAAATGAAAGTATTTTTTCTTCATATCCAACTCGACAAGGATGAAAGAAACAAGAAAGAAAACGAAAAATTGTTGAGAGATAAGAAGAATTTCCGAAATCCTCGAGGCACGTCGTAAATTATTTCTTTCAACGTCGAACGTGTGCCTCTTTCTTCCCTCCCACTAACCCCCTCTCATTCTCTCTCACATACTTTCTCTTTCTCTTTCTAACATATATATATATATATATATATATATATATATATACACACATACCCATCATCAAATACACTTTCAGAGAATGTAACGCAAACGTGGTGCATTTCTCTCGTTTCAGCTCATCTCGACATCTTTCTTTTCTTCTTTCCCTCATCGTTTTCTAGCTCGCGCGTACCCTAATAGATTCTTTTATGCGCAATAACAAAGCACGTCAAGGCAATCTCCGAACGCGTCTCTTATTCTCACGATAGGGGGGAAGTGAACGTATTACAAAGGAGGTGATAGTACGATGTATATAGTATACTATATATATAATACTTTTCTAACGTAGATAGGTATTATGAATGAATGAGGGTGAATAAGAGAAAATGCAGCATCTATAGTCCTACGTGAATGAGAAAGGTGCCTAACGATAACGTAAGATTTATGTTTGAAACTTTACACGTTTCAAGGCCTCCCCTGCCACCACTACTTCACTTTCTTCTTATTATTTGTTCAATATATTTAAATTTGATCTTATTTATCGTTAAAAGTGCATAGATACGTTATGTATTATATAAGTACAGAAACAAATACATGTATATATATAAAAGAGAAAATTAAAAAAAAAATAAAAACACGAGACTAATCGATTAAAAAAAAAAAAAAAAATAAAATAAAAAGGAAACAGAAATTCGTTCGATTCCGTCACGTTGTTGCGCTTGTAGAAATATCGAGAGAGTTTAACCCGATCTGAAACTCTATTTTTCGTTGGAACATCCCCCACACCGTACTGTATCATCTGCAAATGTGTAACGTGTACATTTACAAGTCCATATTCATGGATTCTCCCCGTTTTATGTCATATTCCTGTCGATATCGTCCACCACGTGAACTCGGTGCATTCATACACGTATCTTTCGAAACGACGTTGAATACCTCGTTGGAATCCGTTGGCAATGCATCGTATCCCTTTTCTCGAAGTAACAAAGCAAACGAATCCTATATATTGTACCTACCAACTGCACACATACACACACACACACACATACGTTTCTAGCGTAAACGTCATTCTACGCTTTCATCGAAGGCAAAAAAAAAAGAAATAATAAAAGAAATCATAATAATGTTACCGGTTTATAAGAGAGATTACGTAGATGTCGTCGTCGTCGCATAATCAACTGAAATTAGTTAACAGAAAAGTTTTATCGAATTTATTTCATTTAATCTTGATATATATATATATATATATATATATAGTCTGATATATAATATAAGTCTGATATATATCAGTCTTATCAATATTTAATTGAGATTTATTTTTCTCCCTTTCTCCCTCTTTCCTACCCTTCTTTTTTCCCTTTTTTAATGATTTTTATCTTTTTTTTGTTCACTTCCATTTATATTCCACTTTACAGACAACAGAGATTAATTTAACTATTGTAGTACGTACCAACGACTATAGGGAGATTTACCTCGAATTCACGAATTTAAATTAAAAGCTTCGGCTATGAAAACTCGATCCAATTGTTTTAGAGTTCGTTTCGTCGGGGTAAATACGCGAATGAAAAAAATAGGATAAGTTAATGTAGGTATATATATATATATATATATAGTACATGCCGTCGTTTGTCAATGGTTCTAACGTAAGCTGCTTAAATCGTGGATTTTCGTTCGAGAACGATTCGAGAAAAGTTTTTCCTGGAGTGTATCTCCTAAAGCATATTGTCGTTTCGTAAAGTTTCGTTACGGTGTTTCTACCGCTCTTTGGGGATTGGACACGTATGTGAATCGAGATAGAAAGAGACAGAAAGAGAAAGAGAAAGATTGAGAGTGAGAGGGAAAAGGAATATTTCCTATGTACGAAATTGCGGCTAGACAACGAGAGCCCGAGGCATTATTGCAAATTCACCGAATGCCGGACTGTCTGCGGCACTCAGAAAAGCAGAATCCTCTCCTAGTTCAAGCCATCCGAACGAGAAAGAGAAACCGAAAGAAAAACCTCTTTTACTTTTCTTTCCTTTCTTTGTGTGTGTGTGTACACTTTCTTTCTTTTTTCTCTTTATCTTTCTCTCTTTCTATTTCTCTCTCTCTCTCACTCTCTTACTCACTCACTTTTTCTCTCACACACATTCCTTCTCATAGTTCACAAATATTTTCGAGGTATGAAACTTTTCAACCGGAAACTTTTCGTATTCATTCTCATACTTGTCCCTAGACGCAAGCTGCGATACGTTTTGTCGGAGTAGGAGTAAAGTTGGGTTGAGGATTTTACAAGCTTGGTCAACAAAAAGAGAAAGAGAAAGAGAGAGAGAAAGAGAGCGAAAGAGAGAGAAAGATAAAAATCTAACATTCTTTCTTTTCATACGTATGGATATGTTATCGTTTCCAATCGATGTTACTACAATTTATTAAAGAATATTTAGAAAATTTTTTCAGAAATCAATCGATAAATGTTTTAATATATGTTACTAACAATGTACGAAAAGTCGGCATTGTATATGAAGTCAGATATTTTAAGCAATTTATGATATATGAGAATTATTACATACTTTCCTTATGCATTATATACAATACCTAGACATTCTATAAAATGACAAATTATTGTATATTTAGGGAAAATAAGAAAAAAGATCCTGATAAAGTTATATGAAAACATAACCTGCTATTTTTGTTGTTATTCTGAAACATTATTCTATAAAATAATATAATGTTATTCTGAAAAAATAAATATTAAATATACAATAAAAATATAATAATAAATATAATATAAATGTATAAATAATAAAAAATACAAATGTAATTCTGAAAAAATAATAATAGAAGTGATATTGAAGATGCATTTCATACTTTGCCGATTTTTCATTTGGCTTTGTACAGAATGCCTAGGAAATGCGTGAAATATGAATACATTTCATACATTGCCGGCTAGTTTTATATATTATATACAATGCCTAGGCATTCTATAAAATGTCTAATTTCAAACTTTGCCGGTAAAATATAAAAATACAAGTATAAGAAAATTAATATGACATCGTACGGTGAAAGGAAGAGTATTTAAAAAAATCAAAAACAAAAAAAAGAAATTACGAGGGATGGTTGGAATTTGGGAGGAACATCCTTTTTAACAAAAGATTCCAATCGTGAGCGTCGTCATAATAATAATAACGCCACACGCTTGTAACTTTCATTCTTGTTAAGGAAATATTTCTTTGAATAGTTCGAGACTTTGCATGAGCGCGAAGATTTCATTTTTTTCACGCGTGTGTAGCGAAATAGATGATCGAATTAGTTTGAAAATAGTTGAAAGTCTCACGAGCCAGCAGCAACCCTTATCGACGTTTATTTCGCTCGCTTCCGACGGAATTTCAGTTGGAACGAATAAGGAGCCGTTATACGACGACGTGCACTCGTCGTCGTCCTCGTCGTCGATTTTCATTCGAATTCGCGACGTCGACTACGTCGAAACTTTGAAACGCCGTTTCCAAAGGGGCGCCAGAAATCTCACCTGCCTTTTCGCTTAGAACCACGACGCTGCTGACGTTGCGATATTCTAGAAGTGAAACGTGAGCAAAGGCGTAGGCTATTTTAGAAAAATTCTAACCTTACAAGATTTTCTACTGAAGAACAACTTTTTGATCAATCAATAACTTTTTTTGTGGCCTGGGTTTTTTCTCTTTTTCCTTTTTTCTTCTCCCTTCCTCTAAAAAGTTTGTTCTTTAAGAATTATCAAGAAATTAAATATGTACGACTAACTAAAATAAATACGCATTTTCTTCAATAAGTGCAATGCAAATTTTTCCTTTTTTATCATCTTTTCTTCAAAACTATTTAAAATAACGTTACTTCATTAGTAAGATGGATAAACTGGGAAAAACGAAAAAAAAACGTTCAGACTTTTCTAATACGTTTTTTCGCAAATTTGTATACACGTCCATTTAACACCAATTAAATTCCCTCAAGTTTTTCCCATTAAAATTTCTTCTCAATTTGATCCTTTATCCTTAATAGAAGAAGAGGGGAAACCAAAAAAGAATAATAAATCCTATATACTTTTTCTCCGGCAAGGCCATTTTTCTATTTTCTCCCCTCTAAGTTCGGATCGTTACGATATTTTCACCGAAGACAATTAAATTGACACCGAACGATTTCCGATCCCCCTCCCTCTGAACAACTCCCCCACGAATAATGCATATTATATTCGACAAGGCAGAAAATCAGAGAGAAAGAGAAGGAGAGAGTTGGAGGGATAATAACGAGTACCGTAAACGTCGATACTTGGAATTTTACGATCCATATTTTCCATAAATTCGCAGTTTGCTGTTCTACGCCGTTGTCGAAGGGTTTTTTTTCTTTTTCTCTCCGATAGTTCACCCGCACGAACGACCGCAACCTCTCTCTTTCTTTTTTCTTTTTTCACCTTAGAAACGTCTCCTTTGGGTTTTTTTAGTTTTGCTGGACGCTTCTTGAGAAGGCGGTAATTGGCGGGAGCTTCGACGATCCACTCGTCGAGAATCACTTTGGTGCGCCTCCAACTTTCAACCCTCTTCTAACACTTTTCTTTCCTACACTTTTCCTCTTCCTTCTTCTTATTTTTATTCTTCTTCTCCTACGTTCTCGAGAGTGGTAGGAAAAAATCAATTTCAATACCTCCTTTGTAGTGCGAAAGCTGGCTGGTTGGCTGCTGTTACTATGCTGTACCCACGATGTCGACGAACTGACAGAAAATAATGGATCGAGTCCAAGAGAGCGACGAGATTAGTAAATGAGTCCTTTACTTTCCTTCTTTCTCTTATTATTATTTTTTTTCTTTTTTTTTATGCTTTCCTTACTGCTAAATTTCCTACAAATTTCATCAAGAAGAAGAAAAAAATCGATTCCGACATAACCATATCGATCAGTCGCGCGTCCTCAAAACGTCAACGCTCTTTATTCAATTTATCATAATCGGTTAAAATAATCCTCTTCTTTCTCTTTCTCTCTTTTTTTTTCTTTCTCAACTTCAATCTAAAATTATGATGTTTCTTTCTCGTTTTACCTCGTTTGCATTATTCTTCCTACGAACGGAATCCCTCTTTTTTTTTTTACTTTTTTCCGCGTCTCTTTTCTTTTGAAACCTTTTTATTTCTTTTCTTTTTTTTTATTCTATGCTGTATTATAACTGTAGATTTGAAAAAAAAAAAAATATGAAGAAAAAAGAACAAAAAAGAGACATCGATTCTGATATAATGAATTTAAAAATATTTCTACAGCATTTTACAAAAATGCAAACGTTTTTATTATATTTAAACGTAGTCGTTTAAACGATAATTTGATTTTAAATTCCAATTCAAAATTATGATTTTCTCCTTTCTCCCTCTATCTCTTTCTCTGTCTTTATTTTTACTCTTCTTGTTTGTATTATTATCAAATGAACAAACTCGATCGCAAGTAGTCGGTTAATAATAATAATTGCTTTAGTTGAAAACTTTTCTCATCGTATTTTATCGTACAATTAATAATTATTATCGATGAAAATTATTCTACCGATAATACAGATAGAGAAAGAGAAAGACAGAGACGAAGAGAGAGAGAGAGAGAGAGAGAGAGAGAGAGAGAGAAACGACACGTAATTAGAACAGTCAATAATTGATAAACGTTATTCTTATCACGTTTATAATTCTACAATCTATTTATGTCATCACCATGATCTTTTTCGTTCGTTCTGATTTCATTTCGTATTTTACTAATTCGTATTATAGCAAGAAAGGAAAAAACAAACAAACAAACAATCAAGAAAATAAAAAAAAAAATAAAATGAAAGTAAAATGAAGGAACAAAATTCAGTTTCAATCGCAAATGCTTTCTGTCGTCGTTTGACCTAGAAAAATTCACGAAAGAAGAAATATCGTTTGACCTAGATAATTTTTTTTTTGTAGTTGCGAAAAACATACGCAAAAACGATAAAAACACTCCTGGTCCAAATAATGCAGGCAAATTTCGTTGATCGAAATAGATATCGATGAATTCCGATAAAAAATAAAAGAAAAAAAAGAATGAACAAAAAATTTCTTATCTTGACAATTCGTATGACAGAGAGCAAACATGTTTTACGTACGATATAAAACAAAAAATAGATTAAATAAAGTTTGACATAAAAAATTTGAAAAAAAAAGAAAAGAAACAAAGATGAATAAAATAACAAAGAAAAGCACGGAGGATCATTTATTCGTTTCTAATATTTTTCCAACGAGAGGACAATATTTGTTCCCGTTGATATGGCTCATCGTTGATTAAAAATATGAATCCACGTGCGATCGATTCATTACTTTTCTGTTTTTCTCTTCCTCTTACCACATACCACCCTACCCCACCCTATCTCACCCCATCCATCATCCCCTCCTCCGCCAAACTAATCCCCCATGTTTTCTTTTCTTTTCTCTTTTTTTTCATTTTTCATATCAATGGTTTTATATTAATCAACTCGTATCATACAAGCGCTTATAAATATGTATGTTTTATTTTACAGTAAGAAAAAACTTACGAATAATATTCTCGGACGCCCGTTATCGATACGACAAAAAATGCAAGCTACGACTGAATTTTTTTTCCCTCCTACTATTATGAATTTCATGATGCCTGTTATACGCATATTTATACTCAACCCGCACGCACGCACGCACGCACGCACACGCACACGCACACGCACACGCGCGCTTAATATAACACATGCAGACATCCACGTAGAATTTATTTACGAATATAACAATTACGTTGTTAGAATCAGCATTTATGTTGGAAATTTTTATTCCGATGCGATACGAAGAAATTATATACAGCGAGTATCCCTTAAAATCGTTACATGTTGGTACAATTGTAAAAACAGAAGCGATGATAGATTTTTTTATGTCTAACTATTGGTCATTTTTTTGTTTTTAATGTTATTTAAATGTTTTTTTAATATCGGAATGAGTTAAATACCAATTAAAGTAGGAATAATACAATACAATGTAAATTTGTCTAATAGTATTCTTTAAATATGAAATAATATTTTAATCTGATATTTTATTAGATGAAAATATTGAATTCGAAATCATCACAGGCCAAGAACATTAAAACAAATGTATATTAATTTAAACAATTCTAAATGTAAGTAAAATACATTAGAATATTAGACATATCTTAAACGATTGTTAAATAATCGAAAAAATGTATATTATAGTTTAAAAACACGGAGAATAAGTTTGGTGTACTTTCCTCTCCAATATCCAACGTTAAAGTGATTCATTGTTCTCTATGAAAGCCAGATATATTTCTTCTATTTATAGTTACTTTTATGACTTTACGAAGATGACATATTCATAGCGAAAATAATATTCGTAGTAACTAGAACTTATTTTTTTGAAAGTCATATAAACCACAATCAATAATAGAATTTTAATTCACTTTCGTAAAGAACAATGACTTGAAGTTTACGGTGAATTATTAAAAAAACAATACTTTGGACTTATTTACACTTTTAAATTATAGTATTCATTACCTTAGATTAATTAACAATCATGCAAATTATATGGAACATTTCAGTCTACTCTATTACCATTTTATATTGCTTAAATTTAAATACATTTCTTTTAGCAACATGTGTGGTTTTTAACCTTTTCGATTCGCCAGTCCAGTCCGCCGAAGAGTCGTCACCGTACGGAAGCACGCGCGCAAGCACGTGCGGATGCCGAATATATCCGACGCTCGAAGCGAAAGTGTTAATGATTGTCGTTTCTTATAAATTATTTCCATATTTGCTATAAATAATTCTTTCAAGTTAAACTCGTTAAATAGACCGTTTATATCGAATGTGTTACAAGTCCATTTTCTGTTGTTTCCAGAAAATTAAAAATTTACATATTGGTCATTTCAGAAATATTCATTAATTATGTCAATTTTGACAATGTTTCTATTAATTGATCGATATGTAATTTGATTATATACATAACTCTTTTAAGGGTAATTTAACTTAAATAATATATATGTACACGCTGCAAATAGACTTACACTACTTATGAAATCAGTAGATGATAATTTTGAAGTCTTCAATTCTGTATTCCCCATCGACATTTTATATAAAGTAGTTATATGGTGCACTTTCGCAAAACTTCATCCAACAAATTTGTAATCAATTTACTTTTTTTTTTATTAGTATTTCTTATTATCTGTTTTCTGATTGCACTTTGTAGGTTTTATGTTGAAATGAAATTTTCTCGTTTCATTTCATGTAAAATCAATTTATTTTATGTTATCTATTTTTTTTTTTTAAATAGACTTACACCACTTTCTAAATAAACCGTCTTAATATGTGCCCATAATTATGAAAGTGGTCTAAGTCAAAATTAATAAAAAATGAGTTTATCAGTTCTTACGCACTACATTATTATAAACTAAATAAATTCAATGTAATTTTCACGATATTATCAAAAATGAATCGTTAGATAATGTTTGTTATTTCAATATTGTRTAGAATTYATATAGTGTTTAAGTATAAATCTTTAAATATTTCGAAACAAAAGATACATGACTTAGACCACTTTCATAATTATGGGCACATATGTAATTAAGGTATACTAATGTATTTATTTTTAAATTTACTTCATTTAAAATATACCATAACAATAATTTTCAAGTAAAAATTTAATACACGTAACTTTGTATACTTATAATAATAGGTTTGCCTTCTTTTACGCTATTCTATTAATTATTTACCAGCAACTCGTTTCTCGTGTTTTTTATTTTTTTTATTTTTCTTATTCTTTAACCCTTTCGTTACGGGACGGATTACCGCCGCGGTACTCCCGCAGTACGGCGCTCTACACCGAAACAGTGCACGGTGCACGCAACGTTCGAGCCGGTGTCGTAAGACTGATGATCGAGGCATTTGGTTTATTATTGAAGCCCGTAAAAAACAAATGATGCAAAACGAAAGACTCACGCGGCATGTCTAGAGTGAGATACTCTGTGCATAGCAACTGCAGGCGCTTATCATATATACAATTACGCGACATCTTTAGCGGGAGTGACTATAGCCGCTCGTAGTATCTCAGTGGCATCACATGGAAAGCGACTATAGTCGCCCGTAGTACCTGAGTGGCATCACATGGAGAGCGACTATAGTTTCTCGTAGTAGCGAAAGGGTTAAAATGATCCCTCATTTATTTTATTCTATTCTATTTTACTTAATTAAATGTTGTTGTTTCTGTTGTTGTTAGAGTTAATAATTACGTGTACATACGAAATAGGAAACCTTGATTTCTTCTAAATGTTTGAACGTATATACGAAGTATCTGAGTTTTACTTGGTTAGTAGGAAAAACCGAGATAAATTGAAAAGCCGAAAAGTTAAACGAGACCACGAGTAAGCCGATGGAACGTTAAACTCATCAGAATGTAAATTCAAGCCACAAATTATCCACGCCGCTACTTGAATTTGTTTATCTTTTATATCTTATTTGTTTATCTTTCGCTGTTACCAATTTTGTTTAAAATTTTTTTTTTTTTTAACAGAAAATAAAACAAATTTCGAATAAAAAACGTTATACGCGTCGAAAGTAAAAAATTAAAAGAAAAAAAAAACGAACAAAAAATTAGGGAAAAGCAAAAAACAAAAACAAAATAGAAGGAACAGACAGGAAATTTGTTCGGCCATCTTGCAAGGGAAACTAATTAAACAAGATTTTACATAATTAAATGAGCAAGGGTTGATGAAGTGACGGAAACTTTTATAAATGTTCTTTTCGTACAGACACTTGATATTTAATTCACGATCGTTTCTAAACGCGTCTCAAGTAAGATTTTATAAGATCTCATATAAAAATGAGAAAAAAAGAAAAGAAAGTCCCCTTAAATGGCAAAGGGAAACAAAATTTGGAGTGACAATATACCGGAGAAAAAAAATATAAAAATAAAAATAAAAAAATGGAAAAAAAAAGAAAGGAACGTTTTAATCCAAACGTTTCAACGTTAGAATCTGCATAAATGTTTCGAACATAAGTAAGTTCGTTAAGCCCAAACCTCATCGTCCCGGTTGCCTACTTATCTTCTTCTACTACTTTACTAGAAGCTTACCTCTCTCGTCCAATTAACTTTTCAGGAACTTTAATGTTCTCGTGCAAGCCAGTCACTGGAAGATAAACTTACTCTCGTATATCTACGTTGAATCACAAATCACGATGTTTTCGAAGCAAGTAACGAAAATTCGACTATTTTTCTCTTTTATGTTTTTCTTTTTCTTTCTTTCTTTTTATCTTCTTCTTCTTCTCGAAGAATTTTCAACTAAGAGAAAAGCTTGCAAAGTAGAAAAAAATATCTTTTATTCTACGTTGACGATTAATTTCTTATCGACCGAAACTCCTCAAATCGGATTTAATCAAGACAATTTTATTTTTATTTTTAAGATATATTTTAATTTAAAGTGTTATTCATTGTCAAAAGTATTTTAAATTTAATGAATCAATGTTTATAGACAATATCAATAAGTAATTTTAATGCAATTGTCTTCGATTCTATGATAAATATTGAAGAATAATTAACCATTATATTTTATTATTACTCACAATTATTCTTAATTTTTTATTGCTTACATTGATCGTTTTAATTAATAAGAATATTTACACGACATATTTAAAGTTCCACACTAAATAAATAGATATAAGTGAACTTATATAAATGTTAAAAAAAACAAACTTATATATTTAAGAATTTGTAATTTTTCCACAAGCTTTAATCATATTTTCTATTCTTTTTTTTTTACATTTTTAAAGATCTTCTTCCATAGACTGGAACATAGAGAAAAATTTTAATTAATCCATAGTAACAACGTTCGATCATAAGCACTAAAACAACGTCGTGTTCGGAAGTGATACTTTCTCGCGGTGTAATTCTTAGCTTGGAACATCCATCTTGTTAGATATATAAAAGAGAAAGAGCGAGTGAGAAAAAGAGAGAGAGAAAGAGAGTGAAAAGTTATGTGAACGCACCTTGTCGATATCTCTCATTGAGTTTTTAATGGATTATACACATCAGTTAAAGCCCTGCCACCTCTTTTCGTTCGATTCCACTCATCGATGCTTGTCGAGTTGAGTTAATTCGCCGTAAAATTCCTGATCAATGCGGCTTTAATGCATTGGTGTATATACATATGTATATAATATATAAATACATAGAGAGAACATCAAATGTGAGCGTCAAATTGCACGAACGATTTTTATTTATTTTTTTCTATTTCTCCATTTTGCCCCCATTTTTTCTTTCTATTTTGTTCAATAATAAAAAGCAATTAAACAAAAGAGCAAAAAGTATACGTTTTACAAAAAGATAAATGATAAGAGGAAAAAGAAATTAAACAAAAAATATATATATCACATATACACACATATATCACATCACACATATTTTTTATGCTTTCATTTCATTCTACTTCCTTCATATCGAAGGAAATTAATTGAACGTAAAATACGCGAGTAACGTTCGATCTTTTATTTCTTATAAAAAATTTTCTGACAAATCACACACACATATACACACACACACTACGTTTAATCGATAGACATAATGAAAATAAAATAAGAGAAAAAGAGAAATAATTTTACCAATTAATCATTAATGAAATATGTAGTAAGTAATACGACATTAATATGATTGATATTCGAGAAAATCACGATGAGTTTACTTATGAAGATAATATTACTATAATTATTATTATATTTCCCTAACATACTTGTATTGTTACAAGAATTTAATGTAAAGTTAATTTAAAAAAGAATTTTTTCAATTACATTCCTTAAAAAAGAAACAACAAAAAATACCATAAAATGTAAAACATATATTTACCGATAACTTTTTATTGACAACTAAATGGCTAACTGGGTTATTTAAAAAAAGTATTTGTTATTTTTGTTTTTCTTATAAAATATATCCTCTTTCTCGGAATTTACGTGTATACTCAAAACTTTTGGTTGATAGTGTATCTATCTACGTTATCGTATCTTTTTTTCTCTCTTATTAGCTCTTAGGTTTGCTAGGAAATCGGTGTATAAGGAAAGTGGCTTCCTTGGTGGAACACCTAGCCACGTAATGGATCCGAAACCAATAACGAGAATAAACGGAAACACTCGAGAGAGGAAACGAGAGAAAGAGAGAGAGAGAGAGAGAGGGAAAACTTGAGTAAAGCCTTTGAGGGAAAGTATCCTTGTTTTATCTCCGCTGTTAAAACCGGACATCGGATTTTTCATCGAGAGATGACAATTTCACCTAGTTACTTCTATTATAATAGCACAAGGTTAACGTTTTTATCCTTCATACTCCTTCTCTTTTCTCACCCTTATTTCTTCCTTTACCGTATCATCATCGCCATCTTTATACAGTCTCCACCCTCTCTTTCTTTCGAAAGATTTCTCGTGTTTAGGTCTGGCAAGCTTAAACGCACTTACGATGGTTTTTCGCTTACTTGTAGGATTTAAAGATTTTATGGGTTTTTATAGAGGATTGAATGAACATTGTTGTTTCGGGAATTAATCGAACCCCGACTATTGACTTTCGGACTTTACTCCGCTTATTTTTTATCGTTCCGCAAATTTCTCTATCTCCCAAATTTTATCCACCTATCGAGAATTTTGTGTGTGTGTGTTTTTTTTTAATTATTATTGCATTTATATACACGCTTGCGGAAAAAATTTATATGTCGAAATACGCAAAACAATGGACAGCAAATACGCAAATTTTTTTCTTATTTGCACAATACACCTGATGTTCTCATTTCTTCTCTTTCTCTCTCTCTCTTTTGTACTTTATTTGCTTTGGTCGTTCAAGTTGCTCTTGAAATGTTACGAAACGTTTGATTTCCGTTGAACTAAGTAAGTTAACGCGAACGTTAGTGAGGAAGGATTTCAAATTACCTTTAGTATACATAGATTTTCTCTTCATCTACAATACTCTTCTTTCTTCACGATTTATCTCTCTCTCTCTCTCTCTTTCTCTTTGTATCTTCCTTTCATTTGACTTATATAGAAGAAATTAGATATCCCTGCTGAAAATGTGATATCTTTTATAATTTAAATACCTAGTAATGCCTCTATTTGAATTACGATTAACGTCACATAATTGATATGTCGATTGATATTTTAAAAATCTCTTTATTACGAAAAAAATGTTAAGATTTATGTTCATTACAAATTCTGAATCTCCAAGAACAATGTAATTGCTTCTATTAAAAAGTATATAATCTGGATATAAGGTTAACATATTATATTTGTCAAAAATTAAATATTAATGTTTTTAGTTCGGTATAATGATACATTTTGAAACACCCGATACAAATAAATAAATGTAAACGATTATTTGTGGAAAAAAAGAATTTTCTCAAATTCTTACCGATATCGTCCATTTGCGATAACTTTTTGCGGAATATCGTGTGGAATGAGAGAAGTAAAATGCAACGAGCACAATAGTGGCCGTGCGTAGTACGTACGTACGTACTACTATAAAAGCGAATGGGGGTCGCAGTTATTACGATGTAAGCGATTATTGAATTTCACGAAATGAAACTTTATACGAGTCCTGGACTGCTACTACTACTTCCACCACCCTACGCATTTTCTTTTCTTCTATGTGTACGCGTACATACTTCTCTGTATACGTGTTTATTGCGTACGCTCGTGTGTGACCATCTATCGATATGCTTTTTCCTGTATTACGATTGGTCGGTCGCTTGTTGCCAACGTTAAATTTTTATTTATTACTTTCTCTTTCGAAAGAACTCTTTCTTTCCTGTCCCCTGCCTCCTGCCTCCTCTCTCCCCCTTCGTATTGTTTTTGTTATTTTAACTTGTTCTCGTTTTATTTTTGTTTTTGTTTTTTACCTTTGACTCGCCTTTGCAATGCAAAACAAAAGAATGATGTGATAAAATCTTTCTCTCGTACATTAAAAGATCTTTGAAAATTTACAAGATTTACTAATTGATTTAATCATTACATTCATTAAACCCACCGTCGTCTCTTCGTCAAAACATTGCCGACTCACTTAGCATAATTCGAATGAGACATCTTGTATGTATCTACAATTCATGGTACATTCTGTTGACATAGTTCAAAGGACTTACAATCAGCAACGATCGTTCTCAACGCTTGACAAACGCATCGAGAGATTACTCCATCGCTTTAGGAGTTTCTGATTTACAGCAGTGCTTCTCAACCAGATTTCACTTACATCGAGAATTGAATTTTTAATCATCTGTTAAACAATAACTTCTTCTTTAAATCGAAGAATCTAATTAATGATTGTGTAAACAATCATCAGAGAAACATTTCGTAAATTATTCCTGTCAAATTGTCAAAGAATAATCATAAGTGATCGGTTTCAAAGGGAAAGAGATGTAAGTAATATATTTATTTTAATTTGAGATAAGTAAATAGGACATTGTACAGTTCGCAATTACGTACTTATTTTAAACTTTAATAAAATCATACCTTTTTCATTTCAACCATTCACATAAAAAAAAAGGAAAAAAAAATTAAATAATTGTATTTTATTAATCATTTTTATTATATTCTATATTAATTAATTTATTATTAATTTTTAAAATTCTCTAGTCTATATCACTATTCTTACAAATTTTATACTAATCATAAAAGATTAAAAAACTTAATTAATGATATAAACAAATACGTATTAATCGTGTAATAAAATAAATCAAGTTGAGAAACACTGATAACAAAAACATTACATTTGCCTAAGAGAAGATAGAGATTGTCTAAAGAGAAAGAAACACACTATCTAGCTAGCATTGAAGCTGGTAAACTCACAGAAAGACAATGGCATAGATTTAGTTTGGGGTTTTACTCGAGCTTATCTCAACAAAAGTCTACATACCCTACCCCCTCGTACGTTTATTTCGAGTTTCAATGCGTTTCGTTGATTGAAAAAGAATAAGCAAGTAGAAATACGAAGAAGAAGAAGAAAAAGAAGAAGAAGAAAGAGGTATGAGTAAAGAAAGACGTGTGAGGGGGGGATTTGTAGGTGGGGATGAATCGTCTGATGGAAAGTTTCTACGTTAAGACGGAAAGGATAGGAAAGGAGAACAGAGTTGTCGTCGAATTTAAACCACAAAATATCGAGTAACTTCAGCAGTACGTCAGTACGCGCCGCTGAGTCTCCGCGGTTTTCTCTCGAAGCGGAAAAGCCGCTCTCTTACTCGTGGGAAGTACTCGAGGAGAATCTTCGACGTTCTCAGAATTTCCCCCCCCCCTCCTTCCTCTTCTACCTCCACCCATTTACCAACCCCCTTCATGCGAGCTTTCCACGCTCGACTTAAGCGTGAACAACCGCAAAACTTGCCATTTCTTCACCACCACCATCAACAACCTCTTCTTACTCTTATCCCCTTCCCCTATTCCTTCATTCTCTTTTTCTTTATTTCCAGCTGTTTTTGAAAGGGTAAAAAAAAGAAGAGAGGGGGTAACACAAGATTTTCGTTACGATTGCTTCCCCGTTAACTTTTAATGTATTTTCCAGTTACAATCTTTTTTTTTATCGTTTCTCTTTTCAATAATACGATGAACGTTGACATTGATATAAAACGATTTCTAAATAAATTATTCGTTTTGTTGTTTTTTTTAATTTAAATGAAATATGATGTTGTTTTTCGTTCATTATTTAGATTCACGTCGTCACGTATTTGGTTCAGAATGCAATATGCATTTCTTTAAGAATATGATTAATTTCTCTAAGAATATGATAATGAATTTTGTATAGGTGTGTCAGTGTTGTCATGGGTTTGTAGATGGTGATCGATGAGATTTTTAAGTGCCGAGAATAAATTTTTGAATAGGTCATACATTTATCGGGTCTCTTTACAAAAAAAAAAAAAAAGGAAAAAAAAACTAAGGATCTAATGAAATTCTGTTTTGGAATGAAAAAGTGGCTTTTTGGATAGTGCATTTTCTGGGGTAAGAATATTTAAGATTAAAGTCTAATATTGATAATAATAATAATAATAATAATAATAATAATAATAATAATAATAATAATAATAATAATAATAATAATAATAATAATAACTTTATAACATTATTAATGATAATAATAAGTATATTAATAATCATAATAATGTTCGTAGTTGTAAAAAAGAAAAGAAAGGAAAACGTTGAGTAAAACGTAATACGCGTGCATTAACAATTTACATAATTGAAGTTTGATACAATGATTCTTTTATTTACATGATACAATTCAATTAAATTGATAAAAATATTTTCGTCCTAGTGAATATATGAAATAGTGGAAGATACGAGGACTACCGATACCTCCTCAAATACCAACTTCCCTATTAAATCGATGTCACTAAACAGTGGGAATACTGAACGAACGCGTTCCAGCACCTTCGATGACCTAAATTCCATTGGACCAATCTCATCTCGGCATTTGGAATTACCGGATATTTGGTCTCTCCATACGTCTCGTTTTACTTCGACCTTATACGACACTTACTTCTCTCGATTAAACAAAAAAAAATCATTTACGATCAATAATGTAATAATAATTTATTGATCTAATTCAACAATATCGATATGTCTCTTTTTTCTATTTATATCGTTTGCAAGAGAAAAATAAAAAATATATAATATTATAAATAAAATTCGCATAAAATTTGCTGACAATAACGTTGCGTGCGAGTGTAATCGAATTTTCAATCGCTTGACTGGAAAATTTGTACGTTACAACCGAATTCGATATCGTTCGATACTGAATAACGATAATTTAAAATTTACTATATGGTTGTAGCTTTTGAATTGTGCAAAACCAAAGACAGAAAAAGAGAATGAGAGAAAGAGAAAAAGATGGAAAGATAGAAATACTATGAAGTATGGAATGAAAATTATGTTTGATCAAATTATTCGAACAATTTATTTATACGATCGTTTCGTTAAATTTTGGTCGAATCGATTAGTCGGTAATACGATTATACGTTCATTTTCCTAATTATCGTTCATCCGTACGTATCGGATCGAGTGGAACACTAATGTTGCACGATTAACAAGAAACATGCTCGACGAAAGTAAACCGCGATTTGGTTCGCGGTATGTCCAAAATGAGCATGCTCTCCTCGGTTCCAATGTGAATTAGTACGAAATCGTTATGGACGTTATTGAAAAACGAGTTGTAATTTGCCAATATTATCGTGTATGCAAATATTAAATCTTTCGTTGTTCTTTCGTTCACTTCTGTTAAAGGATTTTAATAGATTAAAAAAAAAAAGGATTTTATATTTAATGAAAAGAAAATTCGAAGAAAATCATGTTTCTAAGATTATATCGGGGAACTTGTTAGTTCTTATATAATTTAATTAAAAACACATTTTTCAAACACTAATATCAATTGACTTTTATTCAACGATATTAAAAGAAATCTAATAACGTGGTTATAAATAATTTGTTAAAATTATATCGTTAATTTTGATAATAAATAAACCTAAACCAATTATTGTTAAACATTCATAGTGCATGACTATTATCAGGTGTCGGTTTATTTTTTATTTTCTTATTATTATCATCTGGCGAGATATTTCTCTACGGGAAAGACACATTTAGAACTCATTTTCAAGCACAAACAAGGTTAATCTCCATTGGGACCAATAGATGGATATAATACTACTTTTCTCTTTGTCTTATATGCGATTTATTCTTATTTGCATGAGCCACTTCATCGTCTGTTTAACCCTATAAACCATACAACCAAATTCAGATTATAAATTTTAGAAATTAACTGGGCCAATATCTACCGTTGCAAAAGAACAAAAGTTTAGGAAAATAGAAAAAAGAGATTAAAAACTGAAGGAAAGTGATCAATATGAAAAAGAACAAAATCCAATAAAAAGAAATTGATTATTATATTACCCTCATTTTCTCTATCATATTTTCACAGCGCGTGAAATATCGACACTGCATCTCATCCCGGATTTTATTCGTTTGTGATCTGGAAAAATATACCACGAGCAACGTTCGAGATTTTACATTTTTCTATCTTTATATTAAAAAGAAAAAAGTAATAGACTTTAATAATTTTATATAAATTAAATCTCTCTCGAATTTTTTCTATGAGTGCGTATAATATATATGTTTGTGTGTGTACATGTGTGTGTATGCGTGAACGAGAGAGCGAGTAAGTGGTAATCTATTGAAATAACTTCGTGTCAATTTTTTTCTTTATTGGAAAAAGGAGTTTTAATCGGAAAATTGAAGAAGTTTGTAAACTGTCACTCGGTCGATTACACTGGCTCTCTTTTTTTTTTTCTATTTCTCTCTTTCTATTACTCTTTTTTTCTCTTCTTTTCTTTTTTCTTTTCTTTCTTTTTTTTTTTTTAAAGAACAGTACCTTGGTAAAGAGAAGAATAGGTAGTACGGTTGAGTGGTATAGGATGACGTGCCAAAGTTGCGGCGAGCAGCAGGAAAACTTGGACGCCTCATTGACACTGAGTCAGTTCCCAGAGGGCTTTTCGTCCTTAAAATTCCCTCCTTTACCCTCCTCTCACTCTCTCTCTCTCTCTCTTTCTCTCTTTTGTCTCGTTCTTCTTTTCGCAACCTTCCCAGATTGTTGCTTGGAAAAACTCCTTTCGGTGAACCCTTCAAGTCTTATCACCTTTCTCGATAACATCCCAGAGGTATCCATCCTATTCTTTTTTCATTCTTTTTTTTTAGTCGTTACTTATTGGATCAGTATTTTAAATAAATAATCAGTATTTTTTTCCATGATAATAGTATTTGATCTAACACTAATTTACTTCTGTTATAAATATGTACTGATTAAGATTTAAGATATCAAAAATTATTATTTATACTGAATACAACATTTTTATATATAAATATAATGTAACCATTTGTTTTAAAAATTATTCATAAAAAATTAAAAAAAAGAGAGAGAAAAATTACACTAATTTCCATAAGTTATTACTAGACGATTGAATATTTTTCAAAAAATAATGAAAAATAATGTAATGTAAAAATTCAAAATTACGTTTTAATATCAAAATGTGTTTCGTTCGAAATTGAGCTTGGACTCTCTTCAACGAGACAAAACGCGACATCCAATGGCAAAACGCGAAATACAATTTCCGTCGCGATACGTTTGTTCTAATTCGATATAGGAAGGCAACCAAGCTGAAACAAAGGGGTAGCTGGAACAATCGTACGCGCGAGCGAACGGATATTGTATAAGCGGACCGATGGAATTTGAACTCGTCTTGCCCTGCTATCAGTTAGGAGGAACGCTATACTTACTTCCTCCGCCTCCTCCTCTTCTTCCACCTCTTCTTCCTCCTCTTCCTCCTCCTCTTCCTCCTCCTCTTCCACCACTTCCTTCTCTCTCCTTCTTCCTTTCATCTACCCAACAGTATGGTGTGCTCGTA
Organism: Polistes dominula; assembly: GCF_001465965.1. The sequence goes on along the minus strand of NW_015149004.1, from coordinate 1,115,115 downwards.
TGCAAACGCGATGTAATTAAATCTAGTCACTCTGTCTCTTCTGCATACATATACTCCATTAAAATATATTGTTTAAATAAAACTAATTACATTGGATAAAGTTGTTCAAATTGTATCCCATACGAAAATAAACGTATTAAGTGTGTTATATTTTTATATATTATTTAATATAATATACAAGATATATTTATATTATATCTAATATCTTTTCAACATTGATTCCATTTTTATTTTCATGCAATTCGAAATATCTCTACTCTTTTGCATAAAATTCATTTAGACACGACTATATAAGAAATCGTGGTTTTAGGTCGTATTCAAATTAAAATTAAAACAAATAACCTAATGTAATATTTAGTAATAACAATTAAATAGTGTCCGATTTTGCAATCATTATAAACATTTTTTTGAAATACGACTGAGGAAACGGTACGTGTTTTATTACCAACGAACATAATAAAACAATAAACAAAATTATTAAAGTATCGTTTCGAGAAAATGATTAATACAATACTGTAAAATGAATACTTAAAATGAAATAAGAATTTATCAATAATATATTACTGTAAAACCTTCAAAATATTTACAAAAGATTATGAGAACACAGCCATAAACTTACCTTTTAGGACGTAATTTTAGCAGTTAGTAATAAACACTAATTACATGAACCAATATCATTGACGTTACTGAATAATTAATTGCCACTAGAAAAGCTGTTGATACGATATTAAATTCGAAACTTCAAAGATACAATTTAAGCAGTGATATGTATTAAACAACTTTACCCTATAAACTATAATATAATAAACCATAATATAACACCAATTATTATATTAGTTATATAATAATATACCACATATCAATAGTTCCCAACATTTTTCGATTTGCGGCCATCCTTGCTAAAGTTTATGCAACACAGTATTTTAATAATGTATAATATATATTTTTTTTAATATGTTGCAAAAATAATGATAGATTATGTTTACTCGACGAATAACGTAAGAATATTAAAAAGTAGTAATAAGTAATTCAAATAACAATATCGATATTCTATTATAAGTTCAAACATTGACCCGACATATATATTTGTAAAATTAATTTATTTTATTAAAATTATTTGATATCGTTACTTTCGGTAAGATTTCACTCTATTTCAATTATATTATTCTCATAATCGATAAATACCATTTAAATACGTATAACCTCTATAAATATCTCGTTTAATATATCAAAGGTAATATCGTTTCAGAAAACCACTAACATTCATTGATTCTCGGTCGATCGAACAGAAAGCTAACAACGAATACTCGATATAACATAAACGTACGTTCTTTGATAGTTATCATTCACGTTTAATTCGTTGAAAACGATTTTGGGAGACGAGTAACTTCGTTTACATGGTAAATTAATTAATTCGTGGGCTTGAATTGTTCGTACAGCTAAAAAGCTCGAGGAACTCTTATACAAAATTTTACCTTTTTTTTCTCTCTCTTTTTTTCTCTTTCTCTCCTTCTCACTTTGAGAACATTTTAATAAATTTTGTTACAAAACAGTTTCGAAACTGCAGATGAAATTTATTCGTCGAGTAATAGTATTAAAAGCTTTCATCCGACAATGCAGCTTTCTTCATAATACATATACATACATACATACATACATACATACATACATACATACATACATATATATATATATTTAATTTATATCGTAATACATATATAAGTATATATCCGATGTCCCTGAAAGTTTTCGTCGTTTCCCAGCCGAATGAAATTTTGATGATATTAACGAAATTGGCTGACGTGGTGGGGTAAGATGTATAATAAAGCATCGTTGGTACATAATTCAGTATAAAGATGGGGGATGGATACGTAGCTGAAGAAACTTCGTTTAGAGGCACAAAGTCATAGTAATAGAAGTAACAAACTTAATGAGCCAAGACGCGAAGGAGCCGCATGCCGTTGGGATCTTGTAAATTTCATTATCCAACCGTCCGTACATACGAACGAGCTTTGGATTTCTCGTCTGTAAACTTTCTCCGAGCACGTATCTTACGGATAAAAGTAACAAAGCTTCTCTATGTCTTACTTCTATTCGTGGTTTTATGCTGGTTACTTGAGAAGAAGAAATCTAATTTCATTATCTCAAGGAATGTTATTTCTATAGGAATTTTTATTCGGTTAGTAGTTTCAATTAATAATTAGTATTTATTATATAATAAAATATTAGTATTTTATATAAGTTATTAGTAATATTATATGTTATATTATTACAAATATGATTTGTATAATATTTCGAATAAATTCTAAATTTATCATTCACAAAAGTAAAAATGTTAGAATAATACAAATATTGTTTATATAATATTTCAAATAAGTTATAAGCATTTGTGATAGAAATTATTCGCTTAAAAAAAATCAAGATAAATTATATTATTTATTTGAAGTATAAATATGTTTATATTTAATGGTAATTGTTTCTGGTAAAATGTTGGCAAAAAATGTTTAAAAATAATAAACAAACAAATAGTAGTATTATTAAAAAATGAAAATTTAACTGGAATGGTGATATCATAGTCGTTTATTTCATTTTAGAAGAAAAGAACATTTTATCTTTCCAAACGAGTTCGTTTCCACTATGAATATTAAGATTACTGCTTACTGTGCACTCCTTGCTGATGCTGTGTCATTAGCATACTCACTCGCGAATTTTAAGATTTGTCCTACAAAATGTAATCATACCGAAGAATTTCAAATAGAATCTTTTATATCGTTGATATCGTAAACTTTAAAATTTTATTCCTTATTCCTTTTTTCCTTTTCTGTTTTTTTTTCTTTTTCTTTTTCTTTTTCTACTCTTCTTTAAAACCACCAATCCTCTAGTCATTTTTCTTTATTAGATCGTAAAATGTTTTAAAGCGGATAGTAAATAAAATCCGTTGAAAAATTTGCAAAATGAGTTCAACCGAAAAGTTCAGAAATTGAAACAAAAGCGAAGAAAAGAAAAAAAAAAGAAAGAAAGAAAAAATGGAAAAAAAATTCTCTTAGGATTTCCTAATTTCGTTTAATTCCTCTTTTCATTCATTTTCTTTGACTTTTTCGATATGATCAAAAAAAGAGTAAATATTTCTGACAAATTAGCCTAATTAATATTCATAATGAAGCTTTTCATAATATTCATAAAAGTGAATTTTAGTTATCTCGAAAACGGAAGAAATTCTTTTTCGTGTCATTACAAATTTTTTGAAAGTTGTTAAAAATCTAATGTTTTATAATATCGGAAAAAAACCATTCTACTGTAGTATCTTTATGTCTGACCATAGAATCGCCGTTGGTTCGTACTACTTAAAAATATTTTATCATATAGCGACCTTTGATTTGTAGTATTTAAAAATTTACTTTCTTGAAATTTAATAAAAAGTAAATGAATAGTTAACATTAGTATTTAAAAACAAAAATATTTTCTAATATAATTAATTAACCGTTGCAATATAAGAATGATTAAAAGAAAAAATAAACTAAACGAAGAAAAATTATTAACTGGGGGAATTATTTAAATAAAACGATATCAACTACATATGCATGTTTACATGTTTTGCTAATGGACATATTCATTTAACCCAAAAATATATTTAAATAGAATTTATTAACTGTCCGGCTGTAACAGTAACCAAAAAACAAATGGAAAAGAATTATTAAAAATAACAACATATCTAGAAAAATCTAAACAAGGGATTATTACTAACCATGAATTATTTGGATTAAAACGTAACGTTGCTTGTGTTTTGTACATGTGCTTATGCTTGTGTTTTTGGTACATTAATTCGAGTGTTTCACTATGCAAAAATAAAAAAATTAAAAAAGAACAGAAAAGAACAAAAAAAAAAACAGATAAACCAAAAATCAAAACAAAAAACAAGAAAAAATAGTCAGATAAAAAATGGGCTATGGGTAGGTAGGAAACTATGGTATGTGTGGGAGAGTTGGAAAAATAAACAAAAATCGTAAACGTCGAAAGTCACGTTATTAGTGGTTTGTACATGGAGTGTGGTGACGGGGTGTATAGCAGCGAGTAGAATCAGACAGACAGAGAGAGGGATAGGGAAAGGGGATGGTAGGGGGAGTGGTGAATCTGCTCTGGAAGATTTCGACAGGTGCAATTTATTCCTCGCTCGATACTACTGACCCATACACTGTTGCAATACTGCTACTACTGCTTTGAATTCGACGTCATCGCGAAAGCTATGCCAATGAAAGCCGAAAAGCCTTCTGCTAGTGAGCACGTACCCTCATTTGCATTGTCTTCTCTAATGAGGAGCTTTGTTTACCTCACTCTTCGTTTTCATCCTCTTGGAAACAATTAGAAAATATAATATATGAGTAATTATTATTATTATTACTATTATTATTATTATTATTATTATTATTATTATTATTATTATTATTATTATTATTATTATTATTATTATTATTANTATTATTATTATTATTATTATTATTATTATTATTATTATTATTATTATTATTATTATTATTATTATTATTATTATACAAACTGTTTTGTTAAGATATATGAACGAAAAGTATTAAATAATTAACACTAAGCTAACGCTCGCAAATTTATATATTGGATATTATAAAAATAACTTTATCGAATTGAAAAATTAAAAATTTTATATTTAGCAAATATTCGAAGTGATATTTATTGGTCATACTTTTTTAATAACGGTGTTTCTGAAATATTCATATTTTGGAATGAAAACACATAAAATATTATTATTCTATTGATAAAAGCAATATTGATTTTTTATTTTACTTCTTTTTCTTGATAAAATGGAATTTTAAGACATCCCGTATTATCGATGTATATCACATATTTTCTAACACTGGTCAATTTGTGACTGGTACACATAATATCAATATTTGATAAAGCAATTTTTATGGATGCGCAAAAATTTTAATTGAAAATGTTACGTTTAGTGTTAAAAATAACATTCATTTTGATGAAGAAATATCGATTGATTTGTAAATGAGGAGTTAATGATATACATGTATGTTGGTTGAAAGTTGTTTCAAATAGATGGAATACATTATCTTTCCGGTGAAGTAAAACTTATTCTTTATTTGATAGTCTTTCAAGAACTTTCGAACGATTTGAGATGCGGCAAACGATGTAATAATACGTCATTTGATAGATTTACGATTAAAATTTGAAGTCGTCGACGTGTCTACGAAATCGTTTCTCCATGAACCCGATTCGAATCACGAACGTTGAAAGTTCACGAAGGAGAGTACTTCGCCTATATGGAGAAAGTTTCTCTAGTTTCCAAGCTTCCTGGATACGTTCATTCAGTGAAGATGCTCACCAAATCGATTACAATTTATAAACGATTCGATAGTTCAAACGTGAACACAGTGGTTATATACATATCTTACCAATTTGTTTTGTTTAGGATAATATGATTACATAAGTTTAAATCAAATGTTAATAAATATTCAATTATTCCTTTCTACCCATCATTTATCAATTGTTATACGTATTTACGATCACATTAAATGACTATTAAATCGTTTTAATTATTTCTGATATTCGGATAGAATTATGTCCAGGAACTATTTAACTATCAGAATAATCATTCGATGAAAATATCGATAAATGCTTCTATGCATTATTAATATTTATAATAAGTTCCAGAATTATTCCGTACATACATACGTGTATAATCTATAAGTTTATTTATCGTGAAAAATACATTCTTGCATTTAATTATCTGCAACAACGAGCAACATTATGAAATTTACTTGAAACCATTACTTGGTCAATTGAAACAGACAAAATTGTTATTATAACATATGACATATTGATTAACACCATTTTTTTTATATCATTAGAATAGAATAAAAGAGAAGTGGAATGAGAAATAGAAAGAGAGAGAAAGGGGAATACAAATGAATTAAAACTTGTAGCACACGATGTGAGTTTCCTTTTGAAATAGTTCCAAGGTAGAACACGAGGACGATGCAAAGTTAATCACAGAGTTCTCCTCCCCTCTTCTCCTATTCTCTCTCTCTCTTTCTCTCTCTCTCTAAGTCGTCTTTCCGTCTCTCGAGCGTAGAAGCTTTCTGTGTAGGACTAGCATAATCTAGTGCGATTAGGGTACATACCCCGTGGATGGACAACAAACGCGAAACAATGCTCTTTGTCGGTCATCGTACTGTGAATAATTTCACTCGCAAAGGTACTCCCGAACAAATCCGTGTCGCGTAGAATCTGGCGATTCTATTTTTATCACGATAAGGGCACTAGCCTACTGACCCGAAAACTTGACGGTTCGTTAACGCTACCTACGAGACTAACAAGTCATTTTATTCATAGAGGAATCTATGTCGTTTCTTTGTAATTACAGAAAAAATATTACATTCAAATTTTATCCTTTTCTTACAGATATATACATAAAAATCAAAATATATATTTTATTATTTAAAATAATAAATATATCTTTCTTGGCCTTTTACTCTTCCTTTTACGGGTTCAAGTTATTTCTTTAATTAACACTTATTCTTACACTTATTCAATACTATCAAGGAAGTCGCGTTTTGTTATCCCTTTTCTGAGGAGTTAACAACATGCGATTCTTGTTTTATCCGAAAGGGTTACTTATCCACTTCAATAATTATGTCCAGGTTTCTTGACTTTAATAATCGATCGGAAACTAATAATCCAACGTGGCTAGGTCGTTGACTCAAATAATAAATGCAATTTATATACTTACAAATAATAGGACTAATTTTTAATTTTATTACAAATTTAGAATAGTATATAATCAATATTAAACAAATTAGTCTTAATTAAATTAATAAAAATCATGAATAGTGTTATATAAAAAATTCGAACGTTTAAAAAGATAATATAATAGCCCAATTTAGTTGAAAGTAAAAAAAATTTCCAAAATCATTAAAATGAATCTTATTGATGAATATGCATACTCGTTCGAAGCAAATGTAAAATCATAACTACATCATCATATGTATATTTATAATAGGAATTCTTAAAATTTTAAAAATGATATTACGTTAATAATAATTAAAACGTAAAGAAAGATATTCTGAAACAAAATTGATTAAGTCATAAGTGTGAGATAAGGGATAATTTTAGGAAAATGTTCAATTGAAGGATAGACCTGGCAAGAATCGAATGCTTCCTCTCTATCCATCAACGAAATGGTATTTCGACGATCGTTCACTCGCATACAAGCGGTTCGAAGGATCAGCATAGTCGGTTTCGCATTGCAACGCGCCCTCAAAAGCGCTCGTAAATATCGGAGAATTCCTACTCCGAATCCTCTCGTTCACGTGGTATGCGTTCTAACAGAGCTTCCAGACGTGGTAAGAAGAGAGAGTGAGATAGTTTGGGGTTGAGGATAAGAAGAAGGAAGAAGAGTAGAAGAAGGAAGTTGTGATGTAAAAGGTTGGAAGGAGATACAATCGAGGAAAAGGAGCTCTGTGGGGGGTAAAAGGTGTGGAGGGTTGGTAAAAGTGGGTAAAGAAGAAGAAGAAGAAGAGGGCGGAAATATAGTCGAGAAAAGATGAAGAGAAGACGTTGCTTCCATTTAATTATCTTGGATCGCTTGCTACTATCCACTGCCAGGGAAAATTCATAATTGCTTCCTTTCCTAATGCTACCTGAATTATATTCATTGAATGCATTTCTTTTGTTCACCGCCCCTTTCTCTTCGTATTGCCATTCCTGACGATAGTAAACGCAGTAACAGGTTCCATTTCAAGGATTGCATTTCAGCAATAACATTTTCAAATTTTTTTAGTCGGGACTTAGGTTGTCAATAATATCATCGATATAAAATTTCTACAAAAAATTACGTCCAAGTAAGTTATTTTTCAAGCGAACTAATCAATTACTCATAGAATTGTACTTTTTAAAAATCAAAGGAAAATATAAAACACAATAATTTTTTGAATAGGTTTAGGATACAAGACCACGGTCGGAAATGAAAAAGAAGAAGAAGAAAAAGAAGTTTCTCGTTTGATAGTCTATACAAAATTTTTGATAAAAGTTTATCGAACGATAGGGTCCAAGAAACGTAAATAGATTTTACTTTGGCGAGTCGATGGATAAAATAGACTTGGGAATAGCATACGATGAAAAGTGTGAGTGTGTATGTGTGTAAAAGAGAGAGTGAATGAGAGAGAGAGAGAGAGAGGAAGATAATGATAGCTTGGGAATAGACGTAGAGAAGCGGGTAGGATATGAAATAGGATTTAGTCGAGTTTTAATTGCTGCTAGTACGTGCGAGACACGAAGCTTTCGCGTTCGAGTAGACGAGTGCCAGCGATATTCGGAGCACACACACACATACACATACACATATCAAGCTTTTCCACCTTTCGTGTTGCAATTTACCCTTGTTCAATCTTCTCTTTCGTCTCTTTCCTTCTCTTTTTAAAAGCAAAGTCAACCTCTGAACTTTCGAAGCAAACGTTCTAACCCTTCCCGAGTAACAAAAACTATTTACATTTACGACATTGTCATCTTTCGATTCGAATTGAATTTTTAAGAAATACGACGCGCACGGAAGAAAAATAAAAAATAAAAGTAAAAGTAAAAGAAGAAAAAGAAAAATAAGAAAGATCTGAAATTTATTTCGTTTTGTTCGTTTAAATTATCGTCGATTAAATCGATTGTTATTATACTCTTAGTTTGTTCCTAATGATGTCAATCATTTGATTACATCTTTAAAAGTGTTTTGTCAAAATTAAACAAAAGAATATTAATAGATATTATACTCTTTCTTTTTTTTTCTAGAGCGTTCGATTCTACGTTTACATGCAACGTATCTCGTTATACTTTAGTTTTAACGTTGAAGTCTTTGAAAACAAAGTTCTTCTCGGAGTCATAGGTCGTCGTCGTCGTCGTCTTCTTCTACTTTCAAGACGATGACGATTCGTTTATATTTGCAAAAGAAGTATGAGGGAAATGTAAAAGAAAAAGAAAAAGAAAAAGAAAAAAAGAATGAAAGGAAGAAAGAAACAAAGAAAAGGAAGAAAAATTCTCCCGAAGGAAACTCGAAAAGATAAACACACACCGAGAGAAAGAGAGAGAGAGAGAGAGAAAAAAGAGATAGTTTCTTACTCGAGTGTAATCTTTCGCTATGCTGCCGGGCTATGCTCGAAAATGGTGGAAGATTCGTGACGAAGAAGAAGAAGAAGAAGAGAAGAGGAGAAAAAGTAGTGGCAGTAGAAGTAGTACGAACAGTAGTACGATCAATAATAAGAACAGTAGTATTAACAGTAGTATGAAGAATAGTACGAACAGTAGTACAAACTGTAATACGAAAAATAGTATGAAAAATAGTACGAGCAGTATCACTATCAAAAGTCTAATACTACTACTACTTCTTCTTTTTCTTCTTCTTTTTCTTCTTCTTCTTCTACTCTCTTTCTACGGAATACTTTTACAGGAGGATATATAAGCAAGAACGAGAAGGCTGAAAAACGAAGGGAGGGGGTGAGAAAGGGTTTGACTTTTATTCACTCACTGCGAACGAAATCCCTGGAGCATCGAAGCGGATCAAGAAAAATAAGACGAAGGAGAATAGAAATAAGAAGATAAAGAAAGTTCAGGTTATCGCGAATTCACTATAGTTTGGATACTTTTGTGTCCAAAGCCAGAAGGAAGAAGGTAATAGTGGGTGTTGTTGATGGTTCTTGGTGGTGGTCATAGCGGTGGTGACTGACCCATATCCCCACTACTCATTCGTACAGACCAAAGAGGAAATTCTGAAGTATACTTTTCAATAGAAACGTTGTCTATTGTCGTGCTGCTCCATAAAATGACGACAGTGTCCGAGTCGATGAATTATAGCGAGTTACCCAAGAGGAAGGGAACACGAAGAAAGTCGAAAGAAGACGATGGAAAGACTGAAAATTCCTCGTGATCGATGTTCTTAGAATAAATTTGAAGAAAAACGACAAATAACTCGTCGGTGTTCGGTTCCTATACAACGTGGAAGATGAAAAGGATTTCGATTATACAAATCAAATTTCGCATGTTTTCTTTCGTATTTCTTATTTTTTTTTCATTTCATTTTTGTAAGATTTAACAATACAGAAAGAAAAATCGTTACTTCTTTGGGTCCAATCCAAGTTGGAAGAAACCTTGGTGCCTTCGATTCGCTGAGATCGACGAAGTTTCTAACGAAAGATCTATTCACCGTTCACCAATCCCGACGGTTTAATCGTTCATCCTGCTGTTTAACAAAGTTCCTGCTTACGTAGAGAATTCTCATTTCCTCGGCCAAACACGACGATCATACTTTGATGTGGAAAGGAAGAAGGTTTACAGGAAACCCTTTAAATCTAGTGAAACTTATTAAAGCTTTAAGCAAGGAAACTCAAACACCATTGTAAATAAATACAACAGGACTTCCTTAAAATTCGATATCTTGAACACTGCCGGTGAATATGGTCAATCATTAGCACAATTAAAATAACAATAAAAGTTATAGAATTTCTACACGTAAATACTTTATCAAAATATTAATAATTAAATAATAATAATAAAAATAAAAAAAGAACGAGTAAAGTGATAATATTAATGATAAAGATAGGACGGAAAAAATATCGTAAATAACATTTTTATATTAAAAAAGCGAGAATATTCCTCGCAAATCGGTGAGTGATCGGTCGGGAGATCGGTGATATGTGTCGCGTTGGCTCGTTGAGCCTCGATGTGCTTGATTCAGCGAGCATGAAGCATCCATCGAGGTCACCGGGACTCGAGGTTGCTATGGCACTCTTCGGCATGGTCTGGCTGCTACGAGTTCGTTCGGAGATGCGTCGTTGCTCGAAGTGCCGACACGAGGAGATGCTTGCTAGCCAGCAACAACATCAACAGCAACAACAGCAGCAGCAACAACAGCAGCAGCATCAACTTCAGCAACATTCGCAACACCAACACCAACATCAGCAACAACAGCAACAGCAGCAGCAGCAGCAACAACGTCATCAGCAACGAACGTTGTCACAGGCAACAGGTCTTATTCATACACCCGATGACGTTCTCACATCTTCAGCCAATACTCTTTACACCCTGGATACTCCAGGTGCTGCTGGACCAGCTGGCAGCTATTGCGAGGTTCACGGATACGTCCAGGCTAAAGAAGGTATATTTTAATCGTAAATCATAATTTTTCTATCGTCGATCGATGATAACTCACAATAATATTTAATTTGAAATTTTAATACATTTCTATTGGCAACGTATCAACAAACCAATCGTTTCAGGTTGACTAAAATTTTGACGACATTCACGAAACGTAATAATAAATCGAAAAATTGAAAAACTACTTCCTCAGACGTAGAGTTTATAATCATAAGGGGGGGATTGTCGAGTGAGTTCAATTTTATCGCATGAAAGAACTCGAAAATCGCATTGAAGTTCTATATACGATGTAAGGAAACGAGCGGTTTACCACTCGTCGTTGTAGAAATATTTGAAAGTAAACGTTGATCCTTCTAATTCTCCGGGTAGATATTTTTGTTAAGTTAAGAAAAATTTGATTCGTTGTAATTTCAAGATTCACCGTTGTCCTCATTTTTTTTCTTCTTCTTCTTCTTCCTTCTCCATCATCTCTTCCTCATTTTTAGTTCTTCATTCTCCTATTAGTTTCAAAATGAGCGACATATTATTCCGATCTCCTAGCTTTTCTACAAACTCAACTACGATTATGATACTCCGAAATCCGTAGTATTCGAGAGAAAGTTTCATGTTAGAGCTAGAGCAATATGCTGGAATCATCATATCGTGGGAAATCGAATAGATAAAGTAACTTGGAGAACTTTTCAAATTTATGAGAAAGTCTCTGAAGATAGATAGATAGATAGATAGATAATGTCCATTACAACGTTGGACAGAATGTTGAAATTACTTTAACCATTTAGGTATCAAAGATAAAAGAAGAAAAAAAATATTCTGATCAATAATTTATTTGAAATTTTTATTTCTTTCTTTTTATATTGCTTATCGAAGAAAAAAAAATATATATATACACATATATATACATAAAAAACAAAGAAAAAAAAACAAGAAAAACATGAGAGAGAGAGAGAGAGAGAGAGAGAGACAGGTACAAATAATTTCTCCATTTTTTATAAAAGAGATAGAAAGAGAAAGATAAAGATTGTTCTTACAAAGGGTCATGACAAAAGTTAAACCGAACTTCCTCATGACGTACACTTATATACGCTACTACTTTGAATATGCGAGTAACGTTAGCGATAAGAAAAGCGTGTTTTGTGTTGTGGTTCGCCGTGATCTTCTTGGTTATTCCTTTCACGTGTCAATCTCGTTCTTGACTCGGTTAGGATCCACGAAAAATGAGATTCTTTTGCGAAGGAAAAACTAGCTAATATAATTTGCATCTCTTTTCTAAAGAAAATTTTGATTAGAATTTTAACATATATCCTTTATCCTTCTCTTTACTTCTTTCTTTTTTTTTCTTCACTTCGACTTACGTACACGATCCCATAAATTTCCATATAAAAAGAAAATAAAGTAAAACAAAAAGTAGAAATCATTCATATTAATTAATCGCCAATTTGAGTGAATAATCTTGTTAAAATTAATAATTATCTGATATTTATCAAATAAGTATATTAAATATATAGTCAGTAATTATGATAAAACGTTAGCACATAATAACACGTGTTTGTCAATAAAAGCACCAAATGCGATTTTAAATACACTAATTAGTTAAATCGAATAAAATATTCATATTAACCATTAAACAAAATACTGATCAAATTAATGTTCATAAATATTCACGTAACACATATGATAACATATAATTACGTGTAAATATGGTAATATATTAAATATCGTATATTAGATGGAGATGTAAAAAAAAAATATGAAAATCCTTGATTTAAAAGTATATAGAAGAAGAAAAAAAAGTTTGCTATAGGAAAAAGTCTCACCGACGTTTTTCACTCTTCCATTTCTTTTCCACAAACTCCTTGTATTTTCCTCTTCCGAACCCAGCAACGAACTCTCCCGAATGAGCCAGCACACGGCTTGACCCAGTTATGAAATAGTTTTCTTGCTGGTATATACGAGTCGACTCACATCAGCGTTATCAGAGCAACGCTTTAAAGCTTTAAGCTAAAAGCTGAAAGCATGATCGTGTCTTGCGCACGGTCAAACGTCGACCTTCGTATTGTTTTCAGTTTATCATCCAACGTTGAAGCTCGATTCTCTGCCTCGGGCTTTCTCTCCTTCTACGATCCACTAGGGAACTGAATTACTTGATGAACTTTGACAAAAAGGATAAAGTCATTTGAAACTGACTTTATATATTAATATTACAATATTGCTGACATAAATATGTTCAATAATTAATTCTATCTTTTTGTCACGTATTGTTAATCATAACGATTATTACAGTTTATCAATGATTTAAATTTATATGTAAATTTAAATCATCGATAAACAGTAAATTAAATAGTAATAAGTTAAATATATATATATTAGGGTGGGTCAAAAAATCAATTATTTTTTTTTTTACAAGTGCCACGGAAAAATGGGTTGCTAGACACCTTAGAAGAATTTTCAYCAAATATGAGCTCTTAATTTCAATAGGAAGATCCTCCGCATCGCAGTTTTTTATTTTTTTCTCAGTCCAATAGAATAAAATTCATACCTCATCATTAATTGATTGTACAGAAAAATGTTCTAGATGAATTTTGTAGGAAATTTAATGCTCTACAAAAAAGGTATCTTATATTTTTCAAACTTTCATGTGTACTGATTTCTGTCTCTGAATATCTTTTGAACGCTTAGTTTAATCGCCAAAACATAAGACACCATTTTTATAGAGCAGTTAATTTCCTATAAAAATTTGTATTGCGCATTTTATAATAAGCATTTATTGTCGAGTTATAAAATTCATAAACAAAAATGAAATTTGTCTTAAAATAATCAAACTTAAATCTTCAATATCATTCAAATGGTGAGGTTTACGGAAAAAATTAAGATACTTTTTTTGTAGAGCATTAAATTTCCTACAAAATTCATCTAGAACATTTTTCTGTACAATCAATTAATGATGAGGTATGAATTTTATTCTATTGGACTGAGAAAAAAATAAAAAACTGCGATGCGGAGGATCTTCCTATTGAAATTAAGAGCTCATATTTGRTGAAAATTCTTCTAAGGTGTCTAGCAACCCATTTTTCCGTGGCACTTGTAAAAAAAAAAATAATTGATTTTTTGACCCACCCTAATATATATATATATATGGCATTCCACGTCAAATCGGCCACTTTTGACCCCGACCCCTTTCGATTTGGCTGAAAGTTTTTTATCCTATTCTACCCTATGAAAAACAATTTTCAGAAGTTTTTCAAATTTTTTTCCCAAACTCAAAAAAAACTATTAATTTTTGAAAAAAAATGGATTTTTTTTATTTAAATGGCTATAACTTCTTTAAAATTCAACTTTGAAACGTTTTTTTTTTTTAATTTTTGTTTCTAAATGTATTTTTCAGAAAAAATACGAAACAATTTTTAAATTATAAAATCCATGAAATTTTCGCATTATTTTAAGAAAAACCGTTGTTTTCTCGAAGTTCGCCATTTTTAATTTTTTTTTTATTTTCTAAAAAAGAACTTTGACTAATTCTGCGATTATCCCCGCCAGTCCCAGAGTGGGCCAAGTTAGTTTTTTATTTTTTTTATTTAATTAAAAAAAATTTTTCATTTTTCAAATTTTAAAATGTTTTTTTTTTGAAAAACTTTGTTTTTTAAGACTATAAATTGAGTATATAATATTGTAAAATTGTTTAATTGCATTAATTTAATTTAAAAAAATAAAATAAAATAAAAATTTAGAAAATTGAAAAATTTTTTTTCAATTCGCGAAAGTTTCTCGAAACGTTTTGAAAAAAAAAAAGTTATTTAACAGCATGCCATAATATTATTTTTAAAATTAAATTAGGAAAAGTTTAAACAACGTATTCGCGATCATAAAATATATATTCTATGTCATTACATTTAAACTTATATTCTAAATATGTTTTTAATAAAATCAAAAATATCATAACAGTATTTGGGGTAATAAAGTTAAATAGTAAAACTATTGGTGTGCAAAAGATTAAAGGAAAAGAAGATAAACGATAATATATACATGAAACGAGAATAGAATTAAAATGTTCGCGTGCACACAACGTGCACATACATATATACCAACAATGATTCGTAATTTACAATCTACAATCATAATTACCGTACATTTTGAGAAATTATTGTAGCTTGTTTGATTGTCAAAAAGCCGCTTGGTTGCGTGTACCCTGCGTCATTTTGCCTCGCCTCTCAGTGAGAGAGCACTAATTAATGGACGAGTAAATTCGTGAAAAGGTCGAATAATTTTATCGACGACCAACGTAAACGTAGAGTAGCTGGCAATGCCACGTTTTACTACTCAACGTCAATTTTTATCGTGGTTCTCTGCTTTTACTTTACTGGTCGTGCCAAAACGAGTTTCAAGGGTTTACTCCCCTCTAACCTACCCTTTTTCTTTGTCCTCTCAGAAACACATATACACAAACACATATATATAAACAAGAAAAAATAAATAAAAAGAAATAAAAAGAAATAAAAAGAAGTAAAAGAAAAAAGAATTCAACAAATGCAACGGAAGCACCTGTCGCATCGGCATTACGTGTGCTGATAATGAGGATAATTAGAAGAAACGATCTGCAAATGAGCAGCCACCTGTGCTTCGCCTACGTCACCGTGTTATAGCCAACGAATTTGTACCCTTTTCGTATTTTCATGGCTATTTCCTATATTTCTCTCTCTCTCTCTCTCTCTCTCTCTCCCTTTATTTCTTGCGTATTACAAGCATTATCGGTAAAAGATTCGTTACAATAGCATTTAATTTGGTAACTTAATTAAAGGACATTTTGGTATTGTTTGTTCTTATTCACTTCTATTTTAATACATTAATATCTTTCAACATTAACATGTTCAATGTTGGTATATTTATGATTTAGTATCTTTTTTTTCTCTTTAATTCTTTTTTGAGAAAAAGCTTTTTTGAGAAGAAAACCAAAAAGTTACCAAAAGGAAATGAAAATAAAAATTAAAAAAAATAAAAAGAAAAAAGTAAAAGAAATGTATCTCAAAGCTTCATGCGATTTTAATTTAGATCCGTACCATGGATTAAACTTTTCCAACAACTCGGATCTACGGTAAGGTGCGCGTAAATATATATATATGCACGTATAGAGAGTGGTACACACTCTCTCTTTTTTTTCATCTGAGATTCTCTCTTATGTATGCTATATAAATACATACACTGTACGTATGTAAATGCTTACATATTCACGTTGGGATCTTGCCGAAACATATTTTTTTTCTCGCAATGAAACATCTCGCGATGAAAAAGAAAATAATTAGTTAATTAAACGTCGTAACACAGTTTTTGCTAAATTGATGCAAGTACATTTAATTTATTTGAAATATCTATGAAATGAAATATATAATTTGTGAAACTTTTTCAATCTTTTCTCAATAATGATTATGAAATCGTCATATAAACGAGCAATCTTGTTTAAAATATAATTCCATTTTAATTGAAAATAAAATTTCGTTCGACCAGAAAATTTCGTTTTACATTCTTTGATTTAAATATTTAAATAATATTTCTTTGCTAACAAAAACGGTATACTCTAACAGCTAGCGTCAAAATTCTTACCGTCGTATTTTTTTCAATTTTTTTTCTTTTTTTTTTGGTTTCTCAATGGTATAATTTAACCCGTTTTTGTTAACACGATCTCTCGCGAGAAAGCGAGAACGAGCTTTTTCGTTTCGTGAACGTCTTACGCACGAGCGATCATCCCACGTCGAGGCAAAACTTTCTGCCCCGATTCCATGATTGGCTGAAGGGTACTTCGGAAATGCGAACTTTCCGAGTACATTAAGCACGCAATGGCCGTTACTTCGGTTCCGTTATGAAAAAAAAAAAAAAAAAATAGAAAAAAATTTCGTTTGTAAACGGCTTTTTCAAAAGGTATAATTTCTTACTCCTCTTAACGTAGACTTACACATGGACATTCCTTAATATTATATTAAAACATACAATGATATTATGTTCATTTTATATATATATATATATATATATATATATTTAAAATATTAAGCTGCAATTAACATACCATATACACTCGATATAGAAAATAATGTACATATATGCGTTAAAATATAATTTTTATCGAAAGTATGGTTATATATACATATATTTTTTACTATTTAATACGGTATAAGCAATGTTTTTAATTATAATTAAGGTTTAAAAAAAAGAATAGATATATCTAATAAAATTGTTTTGATTTAGAGATCTCATTTAATAGAAAACGATTAAATCTATTGAAAAAACACTCACATATTAATACATAATACGTATAAATTCGCCATCCGTTAATAATACTTAGTTACTTACGTTTTGAAATCTACTCACGTTCGTGGTATCGCATTAATTTCCTAGCGAGCACAAACAAATTCATTTTGTTTCCTCCCGTATTGTTTTTTGCTTTCGTAATGCGAAACGTACACTCGGTAATTAACTCTAATGAAGATTCAGGACTCTTAAACACTGTAGAAAATTCTGATGTCCAACGATAACCTCTCCGAGAAACAAAACAAAAACCAAAATAAAACGATTACGTAATATTCGCTTGTACCAAAAATTACTCGAATCGTTGTTATATTTTCTTTTTTTTTTATTCTCCATTTACAATTTTTGTTGTTGTATCCGCGAACAAAAATAGCCACTGTTTTTCGTAATAATTAAAATCGAAGAACTTGCGATATAGAAAAAAAAGATAAATTACAATTTTATTTTGAATTTAATACGAACTTTTAATGAACAGAGAAAGAGGAAGAATTAAAAAAATGAACGCAAACATTTGCGTACGACGACGTAAAATGAACAAACAGAATCATTCAATTTCATTGCTAGGACGATAAATTGAATATTCTTCATACCCTCATTTTCTTCCGTTTCTTTTTTGTATGTTATGTCAGTTCATACCATTTTCAGGGATTTCCAATACGAAATTTAAAAAACGAGATAGAAGGGTGTCTTCTCGCAGGTTTCCTACGAGATAGAAGGACGGGTTCCTCTTTGTTGAGTTTCGTCGATGTTCTGATGACAAAGAAAACCAAACCTGTTGAAACGTATTGACCCCGTTGTCCTTTCTCTCGTCACAACACTTTTCTCCATTTCACCGCAAATAAGCGATCTTTGTGAGACGCGAAAAGCATTATGCATGATCGCTCAAAAGCTCTTCTGGTGCTTTTGTCCGGTACCAGATAGGACGGAAGCTCTGATAGTACCTTTCGTTCTCTCTCTCTTTTTTTTTGTACTTTCTATTTCTCTTTATTTTTCTCGCCATAGCTGACGTGATTACGTTTTTGAAATCTGATAACAGCGTTCAAATATCTCCATACTACGTTTTTACCAACAACTTTTTCAATTTTTCTCTCATTGTATTGTTACGTTCTTAGGCCGTTTTCTTTTTTTCTTTTACCTGCTATGCTTAATATTTTTCTCGTCGAATGTTTATGTCAGGTAATCCGATATAATTTTATCAACTAAACTAAAGAAACAGATTAGAAATATTTCCCAGGCACATGCGGTGGTATTGTTCACAAGTAAAAGATACGCATAATCTTAAGTAAACATCCTGCAGATTTCGTATTGATTATTGTTCTTAAGAAATATATTTATTTAACCGAGAAACGGATATCCGATTCATAGGCGTATACTCATAGAAATTGGTGGAACTGAAGTCGTTTGGACTTTATCCCCAAATACTTTATCCCCATACTCTTTGCTAATTCTTTAAACCAATGAACCTTGTAGGCGTCCATGTAACCATCCAATAAGGAATAAGGTTTTATATCCTGCAAACTGATTCGATGCAACGAAATAATTGGTCTAAGAAGTGGGAGTAGGAGTAGGTCTATAAACGATATCAGTTATCATTGTTATTCATAATTTTCTATAATACTGTATTTCTTTGTTAGCTAGTAAGTCTGTATTAGTTATTATATAAGTCTGTATTCAGTTTAATTAATAAGTCCGTATTGTATTCTGTTAAATCAGTGAAACATTTATAAGATGGATTGGTAATATTCAAGAATAAATTGGAAAATAAACGAATTTGTAAGAGTTAGTAAAGTATTATTATCATCTGCGACTAGAATTATTTATTTGTGTTAATCGAAGCAGAGTTAGAGGCCTATCCCATTAGCAACAAAAAAAGGTAAACGTCTTATTTTCATTTTTAATTATCTATCTTAACAGTACTAGAATTTCAAT
The DNA here is from genome assembly GCF_001465965.1 of Polistes dominula. The sequence goes on along the minus strand of NW_015149004.1, from coordinate 1,095,717 downwards.
AGATTTCAGATTTTAACTACCCTCTTCCTTTCCAGTTCTTACAATCCAAATTTCATCATTCTGTCCAAGTTATCCATAATTTTCTAGGTTTTAATACTAATTCCCTAGTAAAGGGTTATCTGCTTAAACAAAAACTAACTACACCTTTTATTATTTTACAGGACATAGCAGTATATACTATATTATTTTTAATTTTGCTTGTTTTTTTTTTCGTCTCATTACAATTTATTTTATCAATATTTTTTTTTATATAAATTGTCATTATATATATATACATATGAATGCTTGTGTGGAAATAAATATTATTAATTAGCATTGAATTTCTATAACATACTAATCAATCGTATTTAAAGATTTATCAAAAACGACTAGATGATTTTTGAGCAAATAAAAAACAAAACAAAAAAGTATATTAATATATATTTATTATAAAATTGTAGGGAAATCAATCGTTTTGTATCCGGCTAAGGATATCTAATCTCCCCGTGTTGCCGACACCACTTGAGATATAAAAGATATTCTTTATTTCCATAAGTTACTGTTTATTACAATTACAATATAATAACGATTCGCAATCTCTCACACTCACTCTGACCTCACAAAGACGCACGAAACCCGCGAATATTCCCAATCCTACCGCAATTCGCTACTCACTCGCTATTCATTCACTATTCACTCGCTATTCACTCCCTAACCACGCTTAAAACGCTCATATCGAATCTCTCCGTCACTCGTTCTCATCGCTCGGTTCTCAACGACGTTCCCCACATGACAGTCCTTTCCTTATATGTTTACGCTCCCACCCTACATCCCTAAGGGGATGAACCATCCTTCTCATCGTTCTCGAATTTTCCCTACGTCCAGCTCGGTCTAATAAACAAATCACCGATATCGCGTGAGAACTTTTAGACTCACACAGACTTGCACACACACAACTTACGCAACTTACAGAAAACAGACCACGCATCGTATTTCTTTATTTCGACCATCGAGTCCTTTTCCCTTTAGTCCTTCGTTACCTACCAGTCCGTCGTCTACTTATCCATGTTTACTCTTTGATACTTAAAACTCCCCTACAAAATTATTTATTTAGTATCTTTTGTAAACAAAATTTATTTAAATTATTTACCAAAGGTACGTCATGTGTACGCTATTTGCTATATGTTCCTGAAACAACATTGCAATTAACATTCTTGTTTCATAAAGGGTTAGAACAGAATTGTATTAATTGTAATAACGCCACACAATTTTGTTGGTACTAGTACATTAATTATTAATCAATGTTATTGATTGTTAATCAAATAAATAACAGCTTTAGTTATTTTTCTTAATTTTTTTTGTTCTCTTACATTGTTATTTTTTACGATCAAGATAAGAATTTTTCTTTTTGTCTACATAGGGCAATTAAATTTCGACGTGACTTTCGTCGTGTTACTTTGAAAAAAAAAAAAAAAAAACATTGTAAAACTTAGAACAAAGTGAGAGGAATGGGAGTCCCGGGTTGGAGGACCTATACGATTTTCTCTTTTTCCTTTCCCACTTCGAACTATTCTCCAAAGAATGAAGAAGATAGAGTGGCGTTCTCGAGGATCCTCGAGGATTTAGACCTTTTATGGATTTCCTTAGAAATCGATGAGAACCACTTTTTCGTTCTATGTATTGGACGATCCACTACTTGAACGAACTTAGCCGAAAGATCAAAAAGTTTCGAGAATTTCAGTCGGCCTTCTTTCTCTGTTCGATTTCTTTCGTAGTAACCGAAAAGAAATCTTTTTCAGATAGAAAGAAAGAAATCTCGAGAAAAAGAAGAAGACTCTGGTAGTAAAAGTTTACGAGAATCGAATGAAATTCGCCGAAGAAAAACGTACTTTTAGTTAATGAGTTTAAGTTTTTCTTTTCTATGTATATATATATATATATATATATANTATATATATATATATATATATATATATATATATATATATTTGGAGGGTGAGAGAAAATTCGAGAGTGAACAGAATGGCAGTGTTTTCCGTCTCATGAAAGAAAAGAAACTTAAGACGTAAATAACGAGGAGTAGTGTTAGTATTAGAAGTGTGTGTGCCTCGATATTTCTACAAAATATCGATAAACGATTTCTTATAAGTAACGTTAAGAAAATGTTATTCTTTATTTATCGCGTGTGGTGATATGAGTATGAGTGTGTTGACAAATTATTTTAGGATGAAAGAAACTGTTTTCCTTTAGAATATAATTGATTTACAAGTTTATAGATACTTACGATTTTATCCTATTTCATTATATTAAATTAAACTTTTATAAGAAACATTATTAAAAAATATTAAATAATTAAAATTAAATAATACTAATATATATTTTACTAGAACAAATTATGAACGTAACTAAATCGCGATACAGTTAATACGAATGAACTTTCACATAAATATGTGAAAAATTGTTAAATAGTTATCTTATGACATAAGCTAATAGTAACTCAAGCTTTTCATGCGATGGAACGAACGGCATTCGAGTGTTATAATAAAGAAAATGGGACATCATTTACAAAAAGTACACCGTGATCCTTTATAAACACATTCCAATTATTTTATAATTATAAGGAAAATAAAATAATCGTAGATATACTGTTATCATAGATTCATATATTGTATATTTAAAAAAATATATACATATATATATTTATTTATTTATTTATTTGTAAGAATATTCTTCATAAAATTGCAAATAACAAGTAAATATTTCAATTGAAATGTTTAATCCTGTTATATACGTAAACCAACATATGTATAATAAAATAAAAATGAATAGTAATGAAAACCAATGGATAAACTAAATTTACCTCGAATTTTTATGAAAAAAAAAATGAGTGAAAAATGAAAAACGAACCGATAGAAAGAAAAAACATGGGATAAAAAATTTCGTTCACCGTGTCCGATGAATGCATTATCGCATTTTAAGCGAATGCCCGACATCGAACGTATCTCTAATCCAAAATGGGATACCGCTTATAGAAGGGGAGAACATTAGTGAGATTACTCTACTTGCTTTTATATTCTCAATTTCTTTCTTCAAATTCGACGGTTATATTACATGGAAAATATGATTTGTCTTGCCTCTCGTTTCTCCTTCTTCGATTGTGTTTTCCCATTTCGAGCATTCAGATTCGAATGTTTGTTTTTTTCTCAAAACGTTTTCTCGTTAAATTTTAAATACAACCAACTGTCTTGCACCTCGACGAGTAAAAAAATTATTTACGTCAGTCGTAAAATAAAATAAAAGAAAATAAAAATATTATACGCAGATCGTTTATAGATTGTATTATATAATATACTTTTTGAAGGATGACAATTTAAAAGCAAAAGAAAATTAAAAAAAAGGAAGAAAAAAGCAAGGAAAATGTTCGTATTAATTTTAGTAAATACATTAAAAAAAAAAAAAGAAAAAAAAAGAAGAAAAACCGCGCAAACGGTTCTTCGAGATACTCACGTTCAAACTTTCTCGTAGTTTTAATGCACGAAGCTGGAACATCAAAAGATCGTACGATACTCGGGTGCAAAATGGTGTTGGGGTATTACTTGAAAAATTAAAACGGACCCAGCGAGCATCGGCGAGATTACTCGAAGCTTCGAGCGTGTCCACGTTCTTTCTTTCTCTCTCTCTCTCTCTCTCTCTCTCTGTCTCTCTCTTTCTCTTTTCCTATACTATTACCATTTCAGTACCACTAGTAATAGTAGTAGTAGCAGTAGTAGTAGTAGTAGTAGTAGTAGCATGCAACCATCTATAGTCTACACAATCAGCATCAGCGTCGCTACTCTAACGAATTTCTGTACACGATGAAGCCAAGCTCCATACCTTTTGCCGTTGATTGCAATTCGCGATGCAGTGCACGTTGCTCGTTCAATTTCATCATCTTGCATTCGATTGGGTATTGAACACGATGGGTAATGCACCTACCGTTATTATTATCCATCACAACCCTCTTGATACTCATAGTCCTTTCTCTCGTTTACATCGTTAAATTCTTCTTTTTATTTTTACCAATGTTCGTTCATTCTAAAATTTATCAATACCATACTTATCACAATTTTTTTCGTATTTAATCTATTACTATGAACTATACCTATTTTGATCAATTTATTATCTTCAATATTTAGGATTTGAAGATTCATTAGGCTATTATAAAGAGAATGTACAAGAAATAAATTTATCTTTTGACAAAGAATAAATAAAAAAAAGTATAAAAAGTTATGAAGAAATAATGGAAGAACGATAAATGAATTCTGAAATATCTAGAAAAGAGGGTAAACGAATTTTCTCTTTTTCATACTTTTCTTCCTTGATTCCTCTTTAGTACGAGTTCGTGAAGAATACCCATGAGAATGATAAAACCACCCTTCAAAGCTTGTACCATCGAATCGGTTGTGTCACGAGTGACCCGAGACAATGATTTACTGTCTTTGTTATCGCTAAATGTGCTGCACGTGATATTAGCAGGTTGATCCTCTTATTGTGTGTCAGCTTGAAAAAACACATCGTTCATAAGACCCTTCTCATAAACTTCTCGCACCCTCTTTTCTTTCTCTTTCGTGATACATACAGATCGTTATAGTCATGCGATAGAAACTTCGTTATATTCTCGGAAAAGAGTATGGGAAAACATGAAATCGTTTTCTGCGGTCATCGAGCAGCTTCACCGCCGGAATTATTACGTCGTTAAAGTTCATCCTGGTATCCTGTTTTTCCTTCTATGTTCTCTTTTACTGCTCGTAAAATCTATCGCATCGTCAAGCGAATCGATATACCCCTTACCATTTATGAAAGCGTTACGATCTTCCTGTTATTTCCATCCAATCGCTCGTTATACTATTGTTGTCCACATACACACACACTCACACATACATACATGTCTACTGCATACGTATGTATTACATTATGTCCATAGGTATATTTTTGTTGATAATTAAAAATCAACTTTGATCGGAATTTCGATGAAAAATTTAATGAAAAATAAATATAGAAGGATAACGATTGTTTCCCGAAACCCCCCATGATAACTCTAATTCAGATATTTTCACGCTTGAAAAGATTCATCTTGGCTTTGGTTATTTATATTGACTTCGATCTAAACGCGAGAAATCGACTGCGAGATACCATGGGGGTTGGTGCGAAAGGTCATCCGATAATAAATATACGAAAGCTTTGATAAATGGTTCCTTCAACGGGTTCGAGATATACACCAAACGCCTGGACGTTACCATTTATCTTGTCCCGTATGCTACCATCGACTATAAGACTTAATCTGTTTCCTGCGAAATTTTTTTTTATTCTTGACAGCAGGATCCCGATCTTAAGAATACATCAAGTAATGATCGATCATTTCGCGTCATTACGGTTGTTCGTATGAAAATGAGAACCCAACACAACTTTCAAGTGTTAAACAAATTTTATTTTATTTTCTACATTGGTAATATTTATATTAAAAAAGATATCTGTCAGAAAATAAATATAGAAATATTTGGAAATATGATAATTTATCGGTATTTTAATTAAATGATCACAGTATTTATAATAAAATATTAATAATATCGGAAAATAAGATATAACGATATAACTGTGAGACAACAATTGTATAACATGAGAAAATACTAATTCGATATCGACATTTAATTATTTATATTTAATAAACATTCGTAACATTTAAATGTCATTTATTTTACAAACATACGAATTTAATAAATAGACATATATAAATATTTAATTGAATATTTTATATTTTTAGTTTTCTTTTTTTTTGTGTTTTTCTTCATATTATTGCAATTAATGAATTATTTAAATATGTCTATCATTCAATATCTTTCGTTCGATCGTTCGTTCGTTCATTTTTTAATTACATGAATTTCATTTTATGGGAATGGTTTAACGCATATCGACACGTCGATAAAACGAGTTATAGTCGTCTTTCCATGAAAGTACCGTTCTTGATAAAAATAGCAATCCTCTTAGAATGCCGGTCACGTTTATCGGATTATGCGACCAGTTTGGTGAACGCAAAAAGGAAAAAAATAAAATACTGTTATAGCCAAACGAGACAAAGGGGATAAAAGGAAAGAAACCGAGAAGACTATTTTCCAAGAAAATCGTTTTCTTTTCTCAAGGAGCTCCTTTAATTATCACATATTTAATTAAAAAATTTTCCTTTTTAATCGAAATTCATTGGATGCTTCTTCCTATTTCCTTCCATCGAAATTATACAAATTAAATACATATTGAACAAAAAAAATATACTAACAACTATGACGTTCTTGAAAATGTGCAAGCAAAAAAAAAAAATAAGAAAAGAAAAAAGAAAGAGAAGAAAAATTCTATATAAAATCGTTCATTAGAAAAAATTGGAAAGAAAATTTAATTTGCCCCGAAATTAACGACTAAAATTGATTTCTCTCTTTTATAATAATGTCAATCCCTTTCGGAAGCTGTATATTTGAATTTAATTCATTTTCGTTCGTTCTTCCTTTTTCTTTCATTTTCATCATTTTCTTTCAACAAAAATAGGAAATTATCAAATCGATCGAATTATTTCCATAAATATTGAAGCAATTCAGGAAACAAACACGCGTACGCTGACGAAAGTTGTCGAATCCAATTTTCAAAAGTCGTTTCGATTTTAATTCTCCCGATTGACACGTAATAGGATCGATTATTATTTTATGGGATTTTCCTAGCCAAACTCGATCGTTTTATGTCGTTCGCCGATTTAATGATCCATCCGATAACATTGATTCGATCCTCGTTAAAATCGATGATTCGTTAACAACGTGCATGTTCGTTCAAATTTTATTGGCGTTTTTCGTGTGTTCATTATTATCTTTAGATCTTTATGTTCGAAAAAACTGCATTACAAATTTCATACACTTAATTCTGATTACAATCATATAATCTTCCTCGAATTTTATACATGAGAAAATATATTACATATTATTACTATGCTTTTAAATTCGGAAAATAATTCAAAAGAAAGAGAAATAGAGAGAGAGATAAAGAGAATGCATATACACATTCATATGTAACCTACATAAACACATTTCGTATTTTAATTTATAATCTCGCTAGTGACACTCGTCTCATCGTTTTTCAGATTCGGAATGGGCATCATATTTGCTGTTGTCATTATACTAAATTTTTTTGAAAGTCGACTTATCATTCGACTGCAGAACGTAATTAAAATTATTTCGACGGGTTTCGTTTGTTGTGTGTGAATCATACGTTTTATGAGTAAGTTAATTAAAATAAGATAAAAACGAACAAAATAATGTCTCTCTTTCTCTCTCTCTCTCTCTCTCTCTCTCTCTCTATATATATA
>NW_015149004.1:1076068-1088332 GCF_001465965.1 Polistes dominula | reverse complement strand
TATATATATATATATATATGAATGAATATATGAAAAAATATTAGATTCACAGAAATAATTCAAGATTTGGTCTTTATAATAGATTGTTTTTTTTTATATATATAATCAAATAAAACATATGAATGTATTAGATAACTTGATACAAAAAAAAATGAAATGTTTCCGAACGCTGTGGTTGCGTAACCTATTAAAAATATACAGGTAAAAAATGAAAAGAAAAAAAAATATTATGAATCGAAAATATAGCCTATGCCATTTCATAGATAATAGTATAAATAAGATATGGTGTAAATTTCATTAAAACTTGCAGCAGCTAGTAGGTACTAATCAATATGCCCCTATCTCGAAGTTAGTGCGAAACTTGTAACAGCTTAGTTAGCTTCGTATTAGAAGCATCGGCAAACAATTCTCTCGCTCGAACTATGCCGTTAGTTCGAGTACATAAAGTACTTTCTATCAAAGTACTGTATGTATTTCTATTTCTATTATCCCAACTTTTCTCTTCTCTTTTTGTCGTGGTTAGAAATCTCTTTGTTATTCTATTTTGCGTGAACATTTCATCAAAGAATGGATGTAAATATATTTTATATATTACAAGAATACTTGTGTTGCCTTTATTCTATTCTTTTTTCTTTTTTCAAGATATAAAGATAGAAATATAAAAAATGAAAGAACGAGATAGACATATATATATAAAGTAATAAAATTTAAACAACAATCTCAACGCTTAATTAAATAATTAATTGAATGAATCATGTTATTCATATATTTCAAAATTAATTAACCAAACGAGAAGTTAAAATTTTCTAATAAATCGAATGTCAGCCATTGGTCCAATAGTGCTTACGACGTACCATACAAATTCTATAGACACCGTAAGCAATATCGGTTATCAAATTTCACCACAAGGGGAGGGGGTTTCTGTGTCAGAGATCTATTTGGGAATTAATAAATCTCTAAAATTAAAGAAAAAGAAAGAAAGAAATATATCACATGTATGTATGYAATTACATGCTCAATTATTGATTAGTATGATTTCAATGGAACGATGGTGAACGTTTTTCTAAAACTATACAAAAAATGAGATTATAGTAAAAATCTTATTGAAATTGATTTTCAAATAATGTCACCTCTACCGTCCCGCCACTTCCTCTAGGCAAATAAGAAACAAATCAATATTAAATTCATTAAATAGTAAGAAATTGAAAAATGAAAGTAGATTAATAAAAAGAAAAAAAGAAACTTCTCTTCAAAGAGCATAAGAAGTGAAGTAAAGAAATTTAGTTTCATTGTTCCGCCATCGGTTACGTTCTTACGTACAAGTTACATGGAATATATTAAAGCTCGCTTATATTCCCAACCCCTAACTCAAAAGTTTAGCGCTAACCGGTTCTCGTCTTTCTGGCGTTCGTTCAAAAAATACCTCCTGTGTTCTTTCGCGTCAACGAACTTGGAATACGCTCGACGTAATATAACGTCGTAACGCGTAGTAGCTTTTTTCTTTTCATTTTTTTTTTAATTTTCTTTTTTTTTATTTTTCATTTTTTTCTTTTTCTAATTTCTTTATTCTTCCTTTCTTCTTCCACTCGTTCGCCGTTATAAACTTTACAATGTAAAATTCTTTTTCGTTCTCCTCGAAACCGCAAATTTTCTCTCTCTCGTTCCTTATACCTCTTGATTTTTCGTCCTTTTTATGTCTTTGGGAATGGAAAAGAGGATAAAAAGGGTTAAAACATTCCACGCTTGAATTTTCAAAGTTCTAAGTTGAAAGAACGTAACCCCGATCGATTTCGATTATCGGTACATGCGTAATTTCGTATCACTGTTTGATAGTTGTGTGTTGTTTTATCCGTCTGTTACCAACGATGCAATTCCCACCCCTTTCTTTACCTTCTCATCCCCTTCTTTTTCCCTCCCACTATTTTCTATGTAGTGCGTCGCGTGGCAGGCAAGCAATTCTCGCAACTAATTACAAATCTAATTAAGGCTTACTCGTTACGGTACGTTGTACATGACAAAGAGTTTACTGCTAAAACGTTGCAAATAATTCAAAGAGAAAAGCTACAAATGTATTTATATATATGTGATATTATTATATTAAACTATTTAATCCGCGGTTAGAAATAAAATATATTATCTAATTATAATTATCAAAATTATGTATTATACGTACAATATTAATTTTAATACGGATAAAAATATTACAACGTATAAATATTTCTAGATTTTACGTTACATCTTATTTATTTTCATAACTGGACAATTATTTAATTATTAATGATAATTTTTCATGTCCTAGTTATGACTAGATTAAAATATGTAACAGATATTCATAACGTAGTTTAAGAATTTTTTATCTTGAAAATACGGTAATATTTCTTTTTCAAGAAAATTCTTGAAATAGAAAATTATCCGATTTCAAAAGAAATATAATTTCAAGGTTTATGTTTCTATTTTTAATTAGATTCTACATTTTTTTATAGTAACATAAAAATACGAATTATATGTTTTTTAGAATTGTTTGATTTCTAATCCAAAAAAAATTACCTTTCAAAGGGATTAAAATGTTTAGAGTATTCTTGTTTTTTCTAATGAAATAAAAATACAATTTACACATGTCTAAGAAATTATTTGATTTCTAACCCGAAAATAAAAAACAAATTATCTTCCAAAGGAATTAAAACGTTTAGGTTTCTATTTACGTTAAGAGTGTAAACCCTATACGGATCCCAAACTACCTAGGAGAAAAAAGTGTTGGAATTGACGGTGTTTAAATTGATAAACAAAAAAAAAACGAAAAAAAGAAAAAAGTGCTCGTTAAAAAAATATCGTTAACGCGATCGAGAATCTTGAGATCGAGAAAGATAAATGTCTCGTAGGGAAGGATGAAAATCCATTTGGAATAATTAGGCTCATCTGAGGAAGGAAGGAAGGAAGGAAGGAAGGAAGGAAGCAAGCAAGCAAGCAAGCAAGCAAGCTAGCTAGCAAGCAAGCAAGAGCACATTAAGTCTTTTGGCATGATTTCAAGCGAGTAGATACGACGACGTCGTCCCGTTGACTTCGTCGATTTGCCGAGATGTCTAATTGCCGGAGGAGAAGAGAGGGAGGAAGTTGTGAAAGATGGGCAAGTGCGGAAACGAGAAGAGTAAAGAGAGAAAGAGAAAGAGATAGAAAGAGAGAGAGAGAGAGAGAGAATGGACCGAAGTCTTCTCTTCCTCTTGAAAGCTTCTCTTTGCGCTTCGTAAGCGATTGCGGTCTCGACGTGCTGCAAATACCAGTAAAATTGAACGTTTTAGAGTAGGTAACTTACGAGTTTCTAGCTCGCTATCGATGTGCGTACGTGAACGGAGTTCAATCCTTTTTCAAATGACGAAATAGTTAATCGTTAAAGTCAGCGCTTTTTATCAAGTGTTACCTATCTCTACTTTTTTTGATACTTGACTCGGTAACAAGTTAAATTTGTTTTGAAAGTATCATATCTTTCCATGATACTCCTTGATAAGATAATTATTAGAATTCTATATGAAATTCATAAAGTAGTATTTATAAAAGATATATAATTCACTTGATATTTAATTTTAAATATAAACGCATTTAATACTTTAACGATCGTATTGGAAAGATTGGAAAACTTGAATAGATACAAAAAGATCGGATTTTTCGTGAAAAAGAAAAGAAAAAGAAAGATATATATATATATGGAATAGATGCAATTGGATTTTCTCTTGGGAGAAAGGTCGAAGTTAAGCCAAGAAAAGGTTCGAGGGTTCAGTTCTTTCGGAATAATTTCTAATTCCTTGGATCGTCGAGTCTTTCAACGGAATCGTAACGTTGCTTTTGACGACCGCCAATCGAGTCTGGCTCGTTTCGTTTTAGTGGTCGTTTCATACAAGGTAGAACCACTGCTCGAAGAAACGGAAGTCTTTTAAAGAGGTCTACACTAGTCGACAGGGATGAAATGGGGATGTCGAGACAAAGTTATTTACAGAAATAGCATATCTCTCGCGAACAGCTCGACGAGAGGGCACCGTTAACGAGCTTTGGTTTATCGCCAACGGCTTTCTCGCACACCACCATCATCCTCATCATCATCTTCACGATCTTCCTTCACTTCCTTCCTCTTTTTCGAGCTGTTGCGCACGCGACTCCTATACAAACCAAAGGGGTCATTCCTCTTTTTCATTAACTTTTACTTCTTTCTCTCTCTCTGTATTTCTTTTTTTCTTTATTTCTTTTTATATTCATGCATACAAAACTAACAAGCTATAATATCAAATGACCCCCGCGAATTATTCTAATTTCATTTTCGAGATTTATATGTTGTCGCATACAAGAATTTTAATCCACCTATTTATTTTTCATATTAGTATTTTAACTAAATGATCAGTTTTTATAATAAAATATTAGAGCGTATTTTTATATCAACGTATAGTTAATTGTGAGAACTGTGAGTATATTTTATTATAATTATATAGAGTATATATAGAAGTTATAAGCTACATTATTATTATTAATTGGCGTTTGGAACTCGAAAGTTCATTGCCATAAATATTAAATCCTGCCAGTTCTCCCGTTCCTGAGCGCGACCCCTCCATTCGCGGTCTTCATAGCCTATTTCCAAGATCCCTCCTAATATTATCCTCCCATCTACGTCTTGATCTACCAAGTGATCTTTTTCCGTACGGTATACCAACCAATATTTTATACACCGTTCGTTCCTCCCCCATGCGTGTGACCTGCCAATCTTAATCGGCGTGATTTTACGACGTTCATGATGTCTGGTTTGTTGTACAGTCGGTGTACTTCTGCGTTATGAAGTTTTCTCCATTTGACCATTTCCTCATCGCATTTTGCATCGAAGGTTTTACGAAGAACTTTATTTCCAAAATCCCTAAATTTATTTTCGTCCCGTAACGTAAGTGACCACGTTTCACTACCATAAAGGACTATCGGTAGGATTATTGTCTTGTATTTCCTGATTTTTAAGCGCCTAAATAGCAACCACGAGCTGAGTAATTTATTGACCGAATAGAAACAGTGTATTAATTAAATTGATTCTTTTCCTTAGTTCTGTTATAAGTTATATGTTATAATATTTTAGAAACTGTTACAAAATGTACAAAAGATCAACAAAGTTGGTGACCATAGTGGTCCACTCATGTAAACGCGAAACGCGAATATAATCCTCTTCTTGAATTAACATTTACTCACCTTTTATTGATTCGACCAATTAATACGGATTACGAACGAATCCGTTATTAACGTGACGTGTCTTGTTTGCCATGCAACTGTTTGTTCGTAGATTTCCAATATAATTATTCGCACGATTAGTATTCGCAACATGTTACACGTTCACATTTCGTCGCGTGTCCTCTCTTCCCTGTAATTTCCATCAATTATGCCTCGATGTCTGGCCCACAGGTATAGATTTACAAGGAAGAATATATCTAACGAATAATTATCGGTCGATTTTCATTGATGTTAGTACCCAGTTACTTATTATACATACGAACTATTATAATACCTATACATTTAAATGTTCATGTTATTATTAAAAATGTACGATTCAGCTTATTTATAAAATAATTAAACGTTTTAGCTGAATAATATTATATTAAAAGAATTATATTTTATATTTTAATTAGTTGTTTTATAAAATAACTAGATATTGTATGTCTGTAAAAATTGTATGTGTCTAATTATTGTGTCAACGTGGTACGTTCGAAGTTATCAGAACAACACAACTTACAGAATATTCAATTTCAAAGTATAAGTAGAGGTAAAAACGGATAATTACGAGCATCGTTACAGCTAACTTTGAGGACGAATCAAATATCAATTTTTATATAATAATTCTTCGATATAATTGTTTTATAAAATACTTATTTATTTCGTGAATTAACAAATTTTCATGTTTTTAACGGTAACATATGTATTATACATATATATAATAGATACATACATATATAGGTATCTGTACAAAATGGTTAGGACGGAAAGTACCACTAATTGCAATTACCGTGACGTAACAAAGTATGTGAACGGATGTAACTTTCAAACTTAATAAAGTGACCCCCATTAGTTATGTCTAAAACGTATTATGTCAATATTACTCACCACGTCAAAAGCATCTCTTCGTTGTCATTATCGTCATCGTACTCTTTCTCGTTGTCGTTTCTGTCATTCGATTCGTGTAATGATTTACTATCAGTAAAATGTCATATCTTCCGAAATTGTTCATAATAAACGTTCTCTTTCACGTGAATCCCAAGGGAGGTCATGGAAAATATACCTTACAATTAGGCTTTTGTATCTCGAGATTTTTGCTCTCTTTCTCTCTCTCGGTTCTCGGTTCGGCCACATATCTTACTTTACATTCAAGCAACCCCAGTTACTACCACGACGCCAAAAAGAAAGAGAGACAGAAAAAGAGGAAAGGGAGTCTTAAAAAAATGAAAGAGAGAAAAAAATGAGGAGGAAGAAGAGGAAGGTTGGGGAAGTAAAAAAAAGGAAAGTGGAGATTTTCAGCGCGTGAATACGCTCACGAGCATATAAAAGTTCTCCTATTTCGAGGAGGCTCGAATGAACCGTGGAAAAAAGAGGGATATTAGCGAAATAGTACGTTGAAAAATACGGGCTCTCGTCCTGTTTCCATGCATAATTTTATGAGGTCGGGGCTAACGAAAACGCACCCGAATGCGCATGAAGCTTATATAATTTGGCCGACGACTCGAAAAAGGGAGTAAGAGAGAAAGGAGAATAAAGTCGGTGAGGTAAAATTTATCTGTTCGCGCTACCAAACATTCTTTTCTCTACTCACGCATGTTTAAAATTACTATTTACATTACTATATATATACATATATTATATTTATATATACATATTGTTGCGACCCGGAGTCTAAGTTACTCTGGGAAGAAGGGCAAGAAGGTTGTTTCCAGGCGACATGGTAACTGTTTACGGAGTGAAACTATAGTGAGATCTTGACAGGTTGCCGAAGTGAACGGATGTATCGGCCTAGAGAACACGGTTTATATGAAAGGGGTTACGCTAGCTATATAATTGTACCTAGTCTTAATAAAGTTACTGTTCTTGTTCTAACCCCCGGTGAAGGTGTTATGTATATACATATACACACACATATATATTCGTGCTATGTAACAAAGTTCAACGAGATTCTTGCGATTTCACGCTACAATCAGAATATATGTGCATCCGGAAGATAGAGAAAATGGAGAGAGAAATATGAAATATTTTTTTCTACAAATAATAAAATATAATGATTGCATAATTAATATATTATAATTCTACTTCTATAATTATATTTATTAATTTTTTTTTAATTATATTTTATTTTTATAATATAATTAATATAAAATAATAAATGATTTTTTATCTTAGAAAACGTGAGAATGTCTAAGAGCATCACCAAAGTCTTCGTATTATGTTTTGAAATTCTACTTTGAACTATAGTTCCCAAGTGCATCGCTTATTAGCCACTCTCGCGTGAGCAATTTCCGAAGCTAATATCCCAGCTACGTCGTTCACTTGCAACACACGTTTTCGGTCTGGTAACGAGCCACCTGCAATTAGATCGCGTTAATTACACTCCGGCATCACAGCAACACAGACTATGGGAAGCAAAAATGTTAAATATATGTATATGGAGTTCTAATCGACAGATTTAAAGTTCAATTGTGAAGTTAATTAGCAGATCGGATTTAACAAATCAATGAATTCGTTAAATATGTTAAATAAATAAGATTATTACTATAACGTTAGTTGTTATATCGTATCATACTTAATATTATAATGTTTCAAATACTTTTTTATTTATTTAATTGCTATTACTTCAATATACCAAAGCAATTTGAATATTCTTAACGCGATTTGTTTACATTTGTTATCAAAGCGAGTCTAACATTGTTTTGGTTACATTCACTCAAACATTCTCGAGTATTTACGTGACATCGTCGGAAAGTGACAAGAAATTATTACGCGTAACGCGAATCGATCTTTCAGTACATCGTCAATTGTTAAAGGTTAAGATCGTTGAAAATTCTACTCCGTCATTCCGTTATTCCGTCATTCATTATTCATTTATTGTACAAGTAGTACTTAGAAATAAATTATTACCAAAGAGTTAAAAAGAAATCAAAGATTTCCATACAATATTTGATTAAATAGAATATGGTATTCAAATTGTATTTGAAGAGACACATTACACAGTAAGATAATTGTTATTTTTAAGATTATTTTTCTTTTAAAAGACTTCAAGGTAGTCATTATATTTTTAAATGGACATATGTGTATAGTCAATGTATTTTACACAAATAAAAAATAGTATTAACTAAGGTATGTTAAAAAATGATTAATTTGTACACTTTGCCGTCCAGTAGTATTACGTTGATATTCACAAACAAATGTACCGAACAAATTTAAAACGTCAAACTGTTCAAATATTTACATATATTATTTTTGTTCAAATATTGTTAAAAGACCATCCATCTCTAACTACTATTTATTAATTGCTATAATACTTTGATTGTATTTTAATATATATATTACACATATTATTTCTCGGCAAAAATAATATTCAAATATTTCCTAAACAAATAGTATCTCGATATAAATAGGTTAATATTTGTTATTAATTATTTTTATTTATTTATTAAATATTTTTAATTACTACATACAACCAAATTTTTGCATTGAAAATAGAGATAATTTAGGTATGCACGATTAAAATGCTACGTCATTTGTATTGTTTTCTCTGTTTCTCTTCTTATTTTTCTTTTTCTTACGTGAAATGTGTATTGGACAAGAACAAAGATTTACTTTGACGAAGATCGACGTTAGATGTAAGTGTCTTGTTAGCCCCATACGAGCCCCATTGGAACTACGTAGGCACACTAGAGCATGGACCAAGGAATTACTACCTCCGTCGACCTGGATGACCTACCTCGGACACGTTACCGGTAATAAATTTCCGTTGTGTGCCGGCACATTGAATCGACCTAGACTAGCTGCTAGATTACCACCAGCACACGATTCACTATGTTGAAAGTCGTAGTAGAAAATGTTCGGCGAACGATGAAAATTACGCTACTACCTTCTTGTCGCGTTAACGACTACCATTATTTCTTCTTGGATTAGCCATTAAACGAAATTGCTTTATTGACCCAAGTTCAAAATGTCTTTTTGCTCTAAAAAGTTTCCTATGACAAGTATAAATAATCGATCGTCCTAATGATTGTAATTAATAAGACATTTTATTTTTATTTTTATTTTTTTTTACGTTATAAATATGTCCTATCAATTATTACTTCATAATAATGTAATATAAGCTTTTATATCATCACATATTTCAAGATGCATATTTAGGTGTGTGTATGTACGTTTACTTATGTTTTTTGCAATACTTTTTTATTTTATCATTACAATATTAGATGCATTTAATTTTAAGATAAAAATATAACGACTTTTATAATTTTGTATTCGATTGAAGATTACTAGATCAATTTTTGGTATTTAAAAAAAATTTTATATTTTTTTTTTTTACAATAACGTATTATATATTGAGAAAATAAAAATAGAAAGAAATGTAAGAAATTTTTGTCTATGCAAGAAATGTTTTATTATCGAATCAAAAATAAATTGAGTTAGAGTTTGGTAATAAATATTTTGTCTATTTTTCAATAAATCCTCATATTATTATAGATCGAATAAATATCTTACAGTACCTTGATTTGTGATATATACATATATACATATAGCAAGAAACGATTCTTTAACTTTTGACTTGTACAGAAACAGTAATATGTCTTCTCTGCTTACTGTTGCAGATATTCAAGAGTTTTATGAGCTGACATTACTAGACGAATCGAAATCAGTCCAGCAGAAAACGGCGGAGACGAACCGCATCGCTGCCAAATGGGAAGCAAGCGACGGACCAATCACGCCGACCTTCGGTCAAAATGACGTGAGTCTTGTTACATATACATATATCGATATTTCATATCTCTCACACATTCTTTTATTTTTATTTTTCTTTCTCTCATTCTCTCTCCCTTTACTTTTTTCCCCAGAAAGATCATGCATTATGAAACCTCTCTTCTAACCTAATAAATATGAACAACTTTTCGTACGTGCATTCTATAATCATATTCCAGAAAGCAAAAAAAAATACTATAAAGAGAGAAAGAGGGAGAGAAAGAGAGACTAAGAAAGTTAAATTTTAACTCGACTTTAATATGTTTGATTACGATAGATTTAAGAACTATAATATTCAAAAGTAACTGGAGAGAAAATATTCTAACGTGAAAATAGGAAATAGCGAAAATAAATCCCGTTAATCGTACTTACCTTTATTTTATTTGTTCTCGGTGTATTCGTTGATCAAATTTGACGAGAATTTATTATAAAAGTGTAGATAAAAAAAAAAAAAGAAAGAAGACCAGAACAAAAAAAACAAGAAAAAAAAGAAGCTTTCTCCGTTGATTCATAATGTAATTTTTCCATCGCCCACTGGATTTGATAGGAATAGGCGTTTGGTAAGCAACCGCAGCCACGTTCTCCCTCGTTTCCGATATCGATTTATAAAAGTTCCAGCGTGAAGAATGAAATTTTTAATCCGTCGTTTTAAATCGTTCGAGCGAACACAAGTGACGTTTTTAGTTTTTTTTTTCTTTTTTTTTTCTTTTTCTCCTCTTTCTTTTTCTCTTTTTTTTACGAGCCAGTCAACCAACCAACCATTCAACCATCCAGTCAGTCAACTAGGGGGAGGCATGTCGAGAGTCAGCACGCAATTACCGGTAGTTATTGTGATCCAAGAGTCGATTGGCTTGAGGGTATCGCACGAGTTTGATCAATCGGCTAGAATCGGGATTTTAATTGCTAATTGCATATCCACCATCCCTCCCCTCCACTCCCCTCCCATCGTCATAGTCGTAGTCGTCGTCGTCGTTGTCGTCGTCGTCGTCATTATCCTTTTTTCGTTTTGATTCACGCGCTACCGCAAACATCAAATAACCCCTCGTCTAGATTTAACGTGACACGATTTCTAACTTCCACTTTCAAAGCTTTAAGCTGTAATTATTATTTATTACGCTTCAAAAGAAAATGAATTAAATTTCATTTGGTTTTCTATGTATTATACTATTTATTGTTAGAAATAATACTATATTTTCTTTATTTTCATCGATAATAGTTTAGTATTTTGTTCATTTCATAACATCGTTTGAGTATTTTTCATTGATATATGAAAAAAAGATGTATAAAATAGGTTATATTTTATAATTAGATGATTGAAATAATTCTTATCACGAATACTGAATTAATAAACAAATTTTATCGTAGTTGAAGAAATTTAACGTCTCTATGGCAAATTGATTTCTGTTTACGATGTTAGTAACAATAAATTTTTTAGATTATAAAAAAGAAATATCTACTTTTCGTATAGATCATAAGTAAGTTAAGTTTTTCGATTCTTCGATTGTACATGCAGTAAGTTTGCGGATTAACGGAACTCGTAAATATTTTCCCCGTTCTTTTTTATTTTTTCTTCTTTTCATTTGTATATATATATATCTAAACATATATAGATATTATCGTAAATTCATTTGTCTCCCGATTTAATTCTTATTACTTATTTTATTTTATTATTATTCTTATGTTATTTATCGTTACTCGATTTGATATAGGTTGTACATATATGCATGTATGAAACTTTGTGGTTAACGATAAACGTATTTTCGAGAATATGACGGATAGTTTAGTGAAACGTGCATTATTAAGAAACTAGATCCATGAGTTAATAGATTCGATAGGTTTAGGCTAGGTATTTGCGTGTATATATCTAAACGTTATGTCCTCATATATATACATATATATCGGTTTAGTCAGATGGTACGTACGGTTAAACTGATATTAACCACGTATATTCGAGTCCTGATTGGATATCGACTATCGATCGATGAACCCGTGATGCGCGAAAGTTTATCATTTATAAGTTTACGATACTCCGAAGTATGGAAATATACGTTAGTTATCGTAAAATTTAGAATTTATAAAAATATATATAAAATGACTCATAAACATGGTAAATAGAAATGTTTTTTTTTTTATAACCATATTAAATTTTGGAAATGTTTAACCTCAAAAGTAATATTTAATTTTAATGCTATTTTACTTTGCTTTAATTTAATACCCATTAAAATAAGAACAATACGAAGTACATTTATTTAAAAATTACATATATATATA
>NW_015149004.1:1052039-1076036 GCF_001465965.1 Polistes dominula | reverse complement strand
ATATATATATATTACATATATGTATATATTATATATAATGTATAGTATAATATATATATATATATATATATTATACTTGAAATATTAAACAATTTCGAACGAATATTTTATTAAATGAAAATAATGAACTCGAAATTACCATTGAGCGAAAATGTTAAAACAATTCAAAATATTAACTGAATACATTAGAGTGTTTGATTTACTCTAACATAAATGATTGTTAAATTAGTCGAAGAAAATGTACATATATTGTAGTTTAAGGTAAAAGCCCAGTGTGACGCCCAAAATTTCGACGTTTTTTCATGAATTTTTTTATACATGAAAATAAAATGCGATTGTTTTGAAATTTAAATATGTTTTTATTACTGTTTTAAAGTGTACAGAAAAATTTTTGTTGACTTCATTTTACATAAATTTGTTTATGATTTTCTAAGTCAAAACAGAGTCCTCGAAAAAAAGTAGGTTGTCTCGGGGAAGCATGCAGTCTTCCGTAGTCATTTGAAACGAAAAATTTAAACAGATTATTATTCTGTAGACTTGTCGCTAATGACTAAACCTCTAATATGCAAACATTTTTCAAAAATAACAAAATAGCGGACTTGCAAAAAAATAATTTTCAAAATCGCACTTCTTTTTAATTGTTTACAAAAATTAATTTATTATTAAAAAATTTAATTTTTTAGAGGTTCGGTACTTACGTAAATATGTTAAGAATAACGGATTAAAATTTTAGCCAAATCGGTTGAATAGTTTTTAGTCAGTGCTTCCCCGAAATTTCGAAAACGTGGTTTCGAGAAAAACGCGTTTAAAGTTTTGACAACATATATGTTGTCACTACGGCGCGCTCTCTTCTTTTTGCTATAACTTCCTAAATACTTTGAATTTAGACCTAAAATTTTTGAAGCATATTTTCAAGATGTTTTTCTTTCAAAAAATATAGCTAAAAAATTTCGATTTTTTTTGACCCCACACACCGGACTTATACCTTAAAAGTACAGTAGAGCCTGTTTTTGTGTGATCCTTTTCTATGCGATTTTTTTTTTTGTGCGATATGTTTTGTGCGATCTTTTTTTCGTGCGATTTTTTTCATGCGGTATATGAATTTCAGCGGCGTTGGCACCAGTTTAATGTTTCCTATCAGTGTACATATACATGTATGGACAAACCCTGACTACATGGACTCCTTGACGATAATGGAACTTTATACAATCACTGGATCATGGCATAATCGCAAATTTTAAGAAACATTATCTCCAATTAATTTTTAGCTACATTCTGAAAAAACTAGAGAACGATGAATTAGGCCTGACTGAAGTTTGGAAAAAATTCTCAATTTTAAACTGCATAAACTATATTACTGCAGCAATTGGTCAAATAAAACAACACACATTAAATTCGTGCTGGAAAGCGATCTGGTCTGAATGTGTAATTAATCGAAATGTAACCGAAAACGCGTCCACGTTATTATCTGAAATTACTGCACTCGCACATAACATCAGCGGAGAGGGCTTTGATACTTTCGGCGAAAATGATCTTGACGAAATGATTGAGGACGAAACTGTCAATGATAGTAACATTATCAATAATTGATGGACTATGAAGTCGGACAAGAAGAACCGGAATCTATTACAGCCGATAAAATATATGCAGGGATCCGGATTTCTAAAAAATTGGAAACGCATTTTCTTAAAATAGATACTAATTCTTAAAAAAGCTTGAAATTTCAAAAAAAGCTAAGATCATGCATTTCTTGCTATCGTAACGTGTACAAGCAACTGACCAATCGTCTGACGTCACAAAAATTGACCACAGACTTTCTGGTGCCAAAATCAATTGAAATCGTATCTTCAAGCGACGAAAGTGATATGAAACTAATTCGTCACAAGAAAATGCGCGTTTTGGATTACGAGTAGCAGTGAATTATTTAATGTATATTTTGAAAATTTCTGCATATATACGATGAAAAATTAAGTGTTTTTAAAATATTTCTAGGTCTAAGTTACTTATTTAATTTGTTGGAAAGCATTTTCTGCTTTATTTCGTAAATAATTGATGTATTTTCTAAGTGTGACTTTTTTATGCGGCCCCTCTCCGCCGCATAAAAAAAATTTTATTGAATATATCGTACAAAGTTGTTTATTATATGTAAGTATTTCTAAAATTTCTGAATATTTTTTTGTACGATTTTTTTTATTCGGTCCCTATCCTTCGCACAAAAAGAGGTTTTACTGTACCTTCCTCCTCAAAATCCACCATTAGACTGGCTCATTGTTCTCTATAAAAGTTCTTTTATTAATTGTTGTTTATATGACTTTCAACAGAATAAGTTCAATTTATTACGAATATTATTTTCGTTATACATATGTAGCGTTCTAAAAGTCATGTAAACAACGTTTAAATAAAAGTACTTTCACAGAGGACAAACAACTCAGTTTATTGTTTGTTTTCGAAGAGGAAGGTGCATCGAACTTGAACTCCACGCTTCTAGACAACAATATATATTTCCTTCGATTATTTAACAATCGTTTAAGGTATGTCTAATACTCTAACGTATTCTATTTACATTTAGTACATACCATTTACATTAGATTGTTTAAACTAATATACATTTGTTTTAACGTTCCTGTCCAGTGTTAATATTTTTGAGTTGAAAATTTTTACCTAATAAAATATCAAATCAAAATAGTATAATATTCGAAGTAAATTAATAGATATATAGTTTTTAAACAAATGTGTTTTATATTATTCTTACTTTAATTGGTATTTAACTGATTCTGACCTAAAAAACATTTAAATAACATTATTAACACAAAAAATGACAGATAATTAGATATGAAAAATTCGAATATTTCTTCTGTTTTTACAATTATACCAACATGTTGCACAATTTTAAAGGATATTCGCTGTATATAACTTCTTTGTATCACGTCGGCAAAAAATTTACAACATGAATGCTGATTCTAACAATGGGATCATATTACTCGTGGATAGAATCAGCGTAGATGTCTATACATATGTGTTTATATTTACGTGTTTTATATTTATGTATGTGTTTGCACGTGTTAGGTATAAATATGCATATAACAGGTTTCATGAAATTCATAAAAGCGTAATGATGTACGATTTTATAGGATACTCACACTGTATATATGAATCAAATTGATTATTTTCCACCTGTGATAATACGAATTTCCACTTCTATCTCGCGTACAGGCCAACGCACATTGTTTGTTTTAATTAGCTATCAATCACTAATAATTATATATCTCCTTAATTAGCTATTATACAAATCAATAAATAGAACAATAATAATGATTAGTGTCAAACTATTTATAAACCACATTTTATATTATATCTATAAATAAATTTTATTTTTTTTCTCCCTTTTAATAGAGCGTAGAAATAAAATTGTTCTTACTTTACTTGCAAACCACTAGAAAAATCACCGTTCCCGATTTCGATATCGCCTGTAATTCACATTAGAGGTATTCGATAAAAAGAAAAAGATGTATAGATAGATCCTGAGAATAAGAGACAAAAAAATAAAGAGAGAGAGAGGGATGGATGATGGTAGTTGTGGCACTTTCAGGCGTACATAAACGAACGAATGAACGGAGGTGCGATATTCTGCTGTTTGTTTTCCATTACTTTGGAGAAAAGCAGAGCCTGGTGCTATGGGCTGTGGGTGCTGTGGGTTGTGGGCCGTCGGTGGTAGAATGTGCACCACAATGATAAGAGCCGGTGTACTTGGTGTAATGGAAAATTCTCTCTCCTTAGTTGCCCTCTTCACATTCGTCTCTTTACCGCCTCGCCCCTTCTCCCATTGTAAATACGAACCTTTGGTAAATAGGAACTCATTTCCTCCTCCCAACCTCTCTCCCTGTCCCCCCTTTCTCTCTATTTTTATTCTCTCTATCTTTCTCTTTCTTCTTTTCCATCGATCTCGTTGAAACGCTTTCCGATTTCCCATGGGACTTCGAAATCGATATATAGGATTTTCGATTTTCTTCTTTTCTTTTTCTTTTTTTTCCTTCTCTTTTTCTCTCTCTCTCTCTCTCTCTCTTTTTCTTGATTTTTTTATTTCTCAACATAGATCAAGAGGAAAGGAAGAAATCGAGGATTAAAGTGTCGGTACTCGTGGATGCTGCGATTCGATGACTGAGGATAATAAGAGTGGTTGTAACGGATAGAAGTTGAAGTTCTTTCGCAGCCGATTACTTTTCCTGTCTTTCCACGTAACGATTTTCACTGGACGCTCTGGTAACCTTATTCCATCTCTTTTTTCAACATTTTTTTTTTCTTTTTATTCCTTAAAATGGTTCGTCGTAGATCAATTTCGTACGTAATTTTCGTAGCAATTTTTTTCAGTATATATTCTTTATATAAACGTTAATGCAATAGTCTTTGATAGTTAGTTGTTTCTTAATAACGAATTTTAAATAATACTAGTGGATGAATAAAAGCTTTGAAAGGTATGATAACGTTAATAGTTCGTTTTTTAAAGTTTACTATTGTTTTGCTCAAGAAAAGTAGTTGCCTTTTCTTTTCTTGATACTTTCTCTCTTTTTTCTTTTCTTTTCTTTTCTTTTCTTGTCTCTTCTTTTTTTCTACTAATCTACGTTCGCAAAACTTGAAAGCTTAACGTTATTACGAACAATTGAGAAAATTCGTCCAGTCAGCGTGCTATTATCGACAAATACG
This sequence comes from Polistes dominula, assembly GCF_001465965.1. Next base: position 1,071,335 of record NW_015149004.1, on the reverse strand, counting down.
AAACTTTGTTGTTTCTATCTCATTCCATCTTAGATTTTGCTGTTTAACTTTTTCTCTATTTCGATTCTTTTGAAGTTGACTACACACTTCTTCTGCTTTTTTCTTCTTGATAACACAGATCGGTTTATTATTATATTATTTTATATCTCCCAGAATTGCAATAATAATAATAAATAAATAAATAATAATAATAGTATTAGTAAAAAAAAAGATGAGAAAAGAGAAAAAAAGATTAAAGAAATAGAGACCGGGGAGAAAGTTAAAAGGAAAGGTGTTGGGTTTTGAGTCAGTGGAAATATAATATTCTATTATAAGTACGAGAAGGAAGGAATTACAAGGCTAGGTTCGCGAAGGTGCACTTAAAGTACGTATATCACCGGAATGGCTGCTTTATATCCTGAAATATCGTATCTTAGGTTCGTTGTAAAAGACAGGAGTGTCGAGGAAGAAGCACGTAGCGAAAATTTATCCGTATTTCTTTCCTCCCTCCTTCCCACCGTCGCTTCAAACCCCCTTTTTTTTGTTCCCTTTATCTTTCTATCTCTATCTATTTTTTTCCTTCCTTTTTTTTCTTCTTCCTTATCATCTCTCCTCTTCGTACCTTGAAAATTTACAATTAAAGGATTAGAGTAATCAGTTATGTCTGTAATAAGACAAATGTTCAAATTCTCAACAAGCTGAAAGTTTTGAAGTTTCACTGATTCGAAATTTTTAGCTCCTGAATATTTACTATTTTTGATAAACTAGTTTTTTAATTTGTTCAATAAATAACGAGTATTGTATTTATTGAATGAGTAAATCTTTCTGTGATCTTTCAAGAATATCATAGAATTGAGGAAAACTTTGTTTTTGTCTCCGTGAGAACGGGGAGAACGATAAAGCGAAGAAAGAATAAAAAACTGAGAAAGGATAAACTTGGGCAGTAAGAAAGAGAATATTAAAAGGATCATGAAATATGCATCATTAAAATAATTTAGAATCAAACCTGAGAGCTTTGATTATTTATGTTTTATAAATCTCTTTCCTTAGAATGTGAAGCATCGAAAATGAACGTGCCATTTTCTTTTATTTAATTTTAATCAAATTTGACTTCTTGTGACATGATATTTATATTTAATTATTTACTTATAGTATTATATATATATGTTATTAATTATATATATATATTATATATATATTATATTATATATATATTATTATATATATATATGAATTAAATAAAATATTTCATTAAATAATAAAATTATTAAATTTCCATGATTATTTTTAATCGTATATTTTATATTATTATTATAATTATTATTATTATACAATATTCTCGTTTATCTCATTCATTTATTATTTCTTTTAGAAATATTTTGTAATTCTTTTAATAAAAATTGAGGAACAATAGTAAATTAATCAAAATATTTAATTTAATTTTTTTGAAACTTACAGTAGTTTTAATCCTTTCATTACGGCAACGTAGGGCAGTCATTATGGTTATACTGTATCGTAAGTTCAGCAGGGAGTACATATTTTACTTAAAACACAATACAATATTTTAAACACACACGATATTTAAAAATCATAATTCTACTATTGGAAAGAAGATATGTACTCGACGATTAAATAAAATAAAATAAAAATTATTAAAAAATTAATTAAATAGAAAATCGTATTCAAAAGACTCATTCGCGTGTACTGCTTTTATATGAGTATCGGACTTATCAAGCATTCCATAGATACCGTACATATACGGTGCTCAGAATAAAAAGGTTTAATCGAAAAATTGGCAATTTCAAGACGAGAGTGATAATTTATATCCGATTTAAACTTGTTCGATATCGACGATTTATCCAGAATCGTTCATTTGTCACCTCAACGCTAATACACATACACATGTAATCACCATCGATATTATCCTATAATCCCTTATGATTTAAAAAATCAAGAGTTATCGATTATCAAGGTTTATAACAAGTATCTGTACACCTACTATATGCTAAAAAACAAATGCTTTAAATACTGTAATCAAAATTATGTAATACGAATTATTTTACCAAAATTTGTCAAACTGAACTCAAAAATCTGTTATTAATTCAATTTTTTTTTTATGAATAATTTCACAAAAATCGAAGATGGCATATATCTTGAAAAAAAAAAAATACATTTTTTTCCTTCTAAAGAATATTTAAAAATAAACAATTTGAAGAAAAAAAAAACAACTTAATTAATGGGTAAATTTTTCGAAACGTTATGAATATTCAAAATAAAAATAAAATCTCAAATTAAAATAAAAAACAAATTCATATAGAAAAGAGTGATCGAAAAAGTTGAAAAAGAAAATATAACAAATACGTCATTTGTCGGATTCAATAATATAAAATTTTTAGCTGAACCGTCAAAAAATTGCATAAAAACTTGAAAATTTTCTGTGATCTACTAAAAAAAGATTCACTTAAAACAGGTCACACGTGTTAGAAGTGAAACATTCATAAATCTAAGTTTCGAGAGAATGAGACGAATGCACAATTTCAAGAGTAAGATAATTGTAGGATTTATTTATTATAATATTACTACCATATATAATAAAGGTTACCGGTATGGTCTTTGGGTGGAATAGCTGATAAAAAGTACACTCTTCCAAATTCAAGCAATAAAAATGGAATACTGAATGCGATAGTTATAAATAGACACCAAAATGGTTGGATGTTTATCAAAGGAAATATAATTCATCAGAAATTAAGTAAATATAAATAATCCTTTTTTTGAAACTCAGGTATAAAATTTTTTTTGTTAGTATAGTTTTCAATTTCCCGTTTTCATCTACATTTTTGCGCTGCTAATAAACATTTTAGGATAGACGAAATAAAGACGTTACGAGAAACATATGGAAAATACTGCTGGACTGAACGAAGGTTCTGGTAAAATGCAATGAGAGATCTAATAAAGATATTGTTTAGAAATGTTTTTTCAACTCTATAGTCTGCCACACTCCGAGATCCTTATTATTTATAACATATCTCGTCTTTATTCTTTGGACCACAAACTTATCTTTCTAAATACTCTCGTCTAAATAAAGATCTGAACGAAAAATCTAAAAAATTCATTGAATCGTATCGCTCTCTCAGCTTATCGAACTGTGTACACTACGGGTCTCGAATTTGGGGAACCTGTGGTAAGCTCCACCGATTCACGCTGGACGTTCAACATCTTAAAAATGTTTTTATTTTATTGAAAAATTAGTATAAGTTTCTTAAATACACAAATATTACAATTAACAATATAATATTCTTATATGCATGGGTCAGTACACTTCTTTGGATATTTTGTATAAAAATATATAAAAATCAAATTTAATAGACATATTTTGTCTTTATGAATCAAATATATTTTATTATGAAGCAAAATAAAAATGTGACAGTAATGTACTTGCTTTTGAATGGAATTTGTCAGCTGCTCCTAATGTATTCTACAGTGTTCTCTAATTCTTTTTCTGTGATGTATCTAGTAATCCTTCTTTTTTTTTTTTTAATATTTCAGACAATACAATTATTATATATTCTATGTATTTCATAATTATTTATTATAATATTTGCGAAATAAAGAATTTAATACTACTTTTTCAATAAAATAGAAACATTTTTAAATAGAAAAGATATGACATTTTTTGTAAAAAAAAACTATAGGCATGAATATTATCGCATCGATAATAAAGATTATAAATATAGATCGAATTTCAACAGACCTTCCCTGTTTTTTATTATTCTGTTCTCATGAAAAGGAACCGACCTTGGGGTGTAGGTAGCTGACAAAAACTAACATTTTCCAAGATTTTACAGAAATATTATAATTGAAATAATAAAAATAACAACCGGTATGACCTCTAGGTGGAATAGTTGAAAAAAACAACACTTTTCCAAATTCAAGCAATAAAAATGGAATGCTGAATACGATAGCCATAGATAGAAACAAAAATGGTAGAATGTTTTTATCGCTGGAAAGATATCCTATCTTAACCTAAGTAAATATAATATATTTTTGTTTTTTTGAAACTCAGATAGATGAGTTTTTTTTCTTTTACACTTTTCACACTTTCTGTGAATGTAAGATATCTTTATTATGGGTTAGCATACACAAGTATTTCTTTTTGTGTTGCAACTAATAACTATAGATGCTGTTAAAGAAGGGAGCAATTGTGGTCGTATTTTTTTCGTTTCATCGGGTTTTGAATTACAACGATTTTAAAATCTATTTCTATTTTCGTTGTTTTATTTTATAATATTAAATATTTAAAAAAATATATATATTTTCTATATTTTTTTTTCTACATTTGTAAAATAAGTTATATTATTTTATTCTTATTGGAAATATAAAGCAAATAAGGTTTATTTATTTTTGTCACGTGTCTAGTTTCTTTGATTTAAAAACTTTTCTATTTTATTGAAAAATTAGTATAAATTTCCTTAATACGCAAACATTATAATTAAAAAACATGTCTTTGGATATTTATAAGAAAAATATTCTACAATGTTGTCTAATTCTTTTTCTGTGATGTATCTGATAATCATTTCTTTTTTTTTTGTAAAATATGGCAAACAATACAATTATTATATTCTATATATTTCATAATTATTAATTATAATATTTGCGAAGAATTTAATATTAATTTTTCAATAAAAAAAATAGAAATATTTTTAAATAGAAAAGAAATGAGATACGTTTGGTAAAAAAAAACAGACCACGCACTTTCTTTCTTTATTTCGACCGTCGGTTCGTTTGTACCCTATTTTTTTTTGTCGCATACCTACGTTCTTATCTTTGTTTATTCTTCTACCCTTCTATCGCTCCTACATACAAACAGTTAGAGTATCGAAATAATATGTGTCCACTCTTCGTAGTGTGGAGACGCACACAACACACACATATACAACCAGGAGCGATAACTACGAAGCAGAGCATAAAGAGGAGACCAAGAATAGGAAAAACTGTATAGCTATATTCCGTCTCAATCTCTCGCAGGCTCAATCCTATATGTTTGTCTCTTTTTCTCTCATTATTTAATATAGCAACCGTTTCTCGACCGACCGTGTTTCATTTTTTTTCAGATGACTCCCATTCTAAAGAAGTTTCCATTTTAAAAAGAAAAAGAAATCATAGATTCAAATAAAGATATATGGTGTCTAACAATTTTAGATATAAATTTAATCGAGTTGGCCCGGGTGCCGGCAGACAGAACGACGAATTCAATAAAATTTTTAACTTAAGTAATCGTATCACTTTAAAGAACTCTCTCTCTCTCTTTCTCTCTCTCTGTTTCGCTCTCTTTTTCTTTTTCTCTCTTTCTTAGTCGTTCATTTAATGCGATGCCAGCTAACGTTTTCCGGCGTTGGTGGTGGCATTTAATTGCCGGGCAATTGCTTCGCCGGATGGAAATTAAAGGCTCGTTTTAATCGTTGAGAAACGATGCTCTTAATAGAAGATTTTATTTGCGACGTCCTATAGCCTTGAAGATTTTTATCGTCCCCTAAAAGCCTCCCGAAATCCCGCACGTAATGCGATACTTAATTTTTATCACAAGATATCGAGAAACGAGAAACGAGAGTAAGGCGGTTTTGAAAAAGTAATACTCGTTTGAATTTAACGAGATTTAGTTATTAAACATTTTCTCAATGTGTATTTTACGGTTGCTATCGTGAATTATAGACTAACGTTATCTCTGCAATTGTAGCTTTGAATACGATTTTGCATAGACTGAATATTCGTTCAAGATATATCGACGAAATTGATTAAATTTGATTAATTAGACAGAAATAACACATTTTTCTCTTTAAAATGTCATTAGATTTATATATCTACGACTTCTTGTACCGGGGATGCAACCTTTTGAAATTTATCATTCATAATCTAAGAAACAGGTGGTGTGGATATTATAATTAGTAGCAAATAGTAAAAAATATTTTCTAAAAGTACCAGCTGAGTATAAATTGCGTAAATTAGAAGAAATTATATAGGTCAGTAGGTCATTGATTCACATCAAATTAATTTTTTATAATTCAGTCTGTAAATGTACCACGATCTGTATAGTATTCTTACTTATACGTCAACTAAATCAGCATAAAACTAGTGTTATTTATAAATGAGCATACAATTATAATTCATTAAAATAATCAACAGATTTACTTGATAAAAATAAATTGGTTTACATATATAAAGAACGAAAAAGAATGAGAAAAAAAACGTATTAGAATTAGTATAAAATGTATTTATGTGTATAATAAAATTGGTTTGTATAATATGGTCTCATAGAATTTGTGTAAAAAATAACAAACACGTACAAATACGTCTCAATAAGTGAAACGTGTCGAACAACGACATCGATAAGAACGACAACGACGAGGACAACAACAATGTTCGAGTTGGCGAGTTTCTGCACTCGATATATCACCATTTTCAAAGGGACAAATGGAATTTATAGTAGCACTCCCCTAAAACCCATTTCCCTTGGATACAGTATTCGTTCTCGATAAATGGAAGAAACTCTAAACGAGAATACGCTGTGGTGCACGAGCAGCGGCTCGTTTCACAATGCATTCACTGTTGTGGTCGAGGCTTAATGCACTGCGTGCACCCAATGCATTCATTTGCGAAACTCCAAGAAAAGTTGTGCCTCTTTCCTTTCTTATCTAGGCGTAACTGCTTACTTTCTCGAAAATATTTTCCGATATATGCTGGACTTTTATTTTTTTATTTTTTTTTATATTATTTCCTTATATACGCATCCCTCGGTTTTTTTCATATTATTTTCTTGGTAATAATTATAAATTTCGGTTAAAGTTTTCCGTAATCAGTATTTATGGTATGATATCAGAATTACATAAATTTACATTAATTTATATTTATATATATTGTAGACGAAAAACTAGTATTCAGTTTTTTTTATATTTTATTTTCTGGAAAGGAAAACTCTAGTCCCTTTGAGGAGTTTCGGATTCCTATCCAAGCACGTACGAAACCATAAAAAGAAATAACATTCCAATATTCTAGATCAAGTTTCTTTATGCATAGTTTCCACTACCAAAAACCATAGGCTGCACCCATCGGTGGACTATGGGGTGGATCCTTATGCTATTGGTCACTAAGATTTATAATCTCTTTCCCTCTCCAAAGGGGTGTAGCTCATTTCTGATATAAATATGTGGAAAGAAGTAAGAAAGTGTCCTTAGTCAATCCTTAGTGCTCAGTCTGTATCTGCCTTTAGTTAGTCTGTCTGCATCTATCTGTGTGTTATCTGTTATTCTGCAAATCAGTCAGTCGGTCTTATATTTGTAACTCTTTTGTATTCTGTATTTTTGTAACCACGCCACTTTGTGTAAACTTATATAAATACCGCTCGACATCACACAATTAATTAAATAAACCATCGCACACACATATATTTCATCAGTTCAGTTTATTAATTTTATTTTTCTCTGTCTGAACCCCACAATATAATCATAATTTATCAGTATTTTAAAAAATATATTAATATCACAATTATAATATTATCTTATACCAATAAAATATGATTCAATATCCATACGTATAATTAATTATAACAAAATATTTGACTCTAACTTATATCGACTATTTTAATTTTATAAATATTGACCACAAATAAATATAAATAATTATTATTTACCAATTTATTTTAGCAAAAGATAAATATAAAACGAAACTAACTTACTAGAATTGCGTATCTTTTATTTATTCAATCATTATTACTTACTCGATTTCTTGAAAGCAATAGGACAACAACGATTTTGCGTTTGTATGTAAATAAGTACATACAATTGTCCTCGATAATGAATACGTTTCCTCGATAATCCTCGAACTTTCTACGTTGCATTTCTCCTTTCTCGTTCGTCGAAGCACTGAACCATCCAGACTATTTAATTAACTTTATAGTTTTTTTGTTACTACTCTTAGTTTTCGCTTTTATCCGGATAACTCGAACTTTTATTACGTCGTTATCAAGGAAAATCATAGGGTAGTTCAAAGAACGATGTTCTATTCCTTTTTTTTTACTTTTTTCCCAACATTTTATCATTGTTCTTTCCTTCTCTTTCTTTTTTATTCGAGACAATTTTCTTAAGTAATAATAGAGTATCGAGAACATTTCTTTTTTATTTTTGGTTTTTTTTTTTAGTTTTTTTACACCCTATTTTAAATCGACACGGTATATAAAACGAACTGTGTAAGAATAATAAATTTGATATTTTCATGCAAGGTTATTTAACAGTACACTAGAGTTGTTAATTCTATAAAGTTTTTCATTTTCCATGCTAGCATGTAATTAAGCTGCACCAATGAAAATGAGAGTTTTATAGAAAGTGTACTCTAGTGACTTATGCAACGTCGACTCGATGGTGCAATCTTCTTTCTCTCTATCTCTCTCTTTTTGTGTGTGTGTGTGTGTGTATGTTTCCTCTTGCTTTTTATTTTTTTTTTAAACAAGCTCGCGAAACTACATTTTTTCTTAATATTCAACGAGTACGTTCACAAAATTAATGCTTTTAAATAAAGTATATTATATTTATTTAAAAACGTGATTTCATCAACTTCGCGTGCTATAATATTTTACACGTATTAGTTCTTTTTTTTTTTGGTTTTGAAGAAAGGGTCAAAATAATAAGAAGTTTGTAGACAAAATTCTTGATTTTAGGATCGTATATTTCTCTACTTGTTGAATGAAATCATGAATCTTATTAAAAAAGAGGTCACGAATAAAACGAGCATAGATATACATATATATGTATATGCCTTCACACAGTCACGTAATAATGTATTCCGAGTAATTTACGAATATTCCACGGTTTCCTCAAGCCGTAAACGCAACCGCCCGCATACATATATTTGCGCGAACATTGCCACGAATATTACCTTCTAGTAGCGAATATCAACCTAAAAAGAGACGGGATGCATTTCAACGTTGATGAACGTGCAGTCATTATGGCTGCTCCCTATTCTTAAGACGTATTATTGCTATAGCATCTTAAGTGAAACACACGATTATTAAATATAATCTTTTTCTATGTATATCGTTTTATTTATTGGAGTCATTGGATTTTAAAGCAAGATACCATTTAATCACAACAAAATTCGCTTCTAACATAAAAACGTAACGAATACGTTATTTAATTAAACAACAAAAGTTAAAGTTTTGGTTTTAAAATTTACAAAAGTAAGAAAGAATAATTTAAATTTTATGTATCGTAGGACAATTATTTAATATTAGTTGTACTATTTCAAAAAGTCATTTATTTTGTTTTAAACGATATTGACTTATCATTTAAGCGAGCGGATTTCTTTTTTCTTAAGAGTTTAACGAAGAGGAACTTTGTTAATCTAACAGACGAACTATCTTGGCATGAAAACAACTTAACACAATTTATAAATGAATCTGGTAACTTAACTTTAGATAATTTAAATGAAGAACTGGAATTGGCAAAAATAAAATGGAAACTTGGATTATCGCGTTGTCGAATTTAAAATAAGAGAACAATTGTATAGAAATGTTTAGCTCGATATTTTAGAATTAAAAAGAAATTTGGAAAAATAATTCTAATAGCGATATTTTCTTCTACGGATTAATAAGAAAAATAAAAAAAAAATAAAACATATTATCAAATTGTGAGTCGGAACAAAAAATTTGAACGATGAAGAAGCTCTAGATCAACACTCAAAAAGCAATTCCGTAAGAAACTTAATTTTAAGCGAAATTCTTGACAATGTTCAGATTTGAGTTTAACCTGCCTTTTTACTTTAACTTATTCTGAATATACAATGATAAAAAGTTTTACCTTTTTATAGTTTTTAAAATGCATTAGAATGCATATTACATTCTTTAATATTAATAAAAAAGTTCTTTATTTAGCTTGAACTTTTTGCTCTCGGTGTCCTGTATAACATGAAATTCGCATAACTTGGAACGTATCTTCTAGGAGCTTCTACTGTATTTAATATTCATTGAAATCCTTTAAATTATTTCACTAATTAACTCTAAACGTACTGCGACTGGTCAAATGATCATTCTTTAATTTAGTATTTAAATTCTACCATTTTAATCCTTTGAACGTGATTTTGTTGTATATAGTTAGTGAAAGTCCATTTGTATTTTATTTTCAAAAGAAAATGATTGGATTGTGTATCAGTATACGATCCAATGATTACCTTTCGTTTTATTCATTATTTAAAATTTTTTTCCATATACAGAATTAAATAACAAATAAAGTAATAATGAATAAAAGTAATCAATTAAATACTATGCTGCAACAGTAAACGATTATTCATTGTATTGTTAAATGTAATATACTATTTTTAAAGGATTGAAAAAATAAAAACACTTTTGTTAAAAATAGATCATTTGACCGGTTATGATATAAACAGATGGTATACATAAACTAATATTAAAAAAAAGAAGACAAGAAAAAATATGTAATTATCGTATTACCGAAAATCGTAAAATGGTATAAGACAAATTAATATCTGGTTGGTATCCGATACATCTTAGTTCAATGTTACCACGCCCTTAACCTAACCCTTAGACTAATCCTTAATCTAGCTTCTCTGCTTCTCTTCGTAGTCTAATCTAGACCGAGATACTGTAGGAGCAACGAGCTGGCAAGAACAGGGCACGCCCCACGGGCAGACGCGGCACCATGTTACGAGCAAAACGTTGACTTCGGCAATTTGTCAACCGGTGATTAATTAGCACGCTCCTGCTATTTACAGACCTTTAGAGCGTAACTAGAGATACCATTGTATGTAGCTTCTGCGATTTACCCTTTCCTAACAACTGCGATCTGCACCATCGCATTTACAACCTTATCCATCTTTCTTCATTTCCTTCTGTTAATTCGAGAATAAAATTTCTTTAAAAAAAAAAACAAATGATTTAGGATACTGACAGATGAATTGATATTTTGTTCTAATAATGTTTATTAATGTTTTTACATAATATAAATATGATCCAATTGACGAAAATCTGAAAATAAATTGAAGCTTTTAATTAAATGATAATAATTTTAAGTGTCGATATAAAATCACATTTTGCCAATGTAATATTATTATTATTATACATCATATATACTGACATTTTACTATAAATCCTGATACAAGCTCGAATTAAATTGTATCAATATTTGATAGATATAATAATATCAAACGCGACTCTAAAGATTAATATAAATATAAAAGTCAATGATAAATAATATGATATCGGGGAAAATAATGTTGAACATGTTGAGATCTTGCTTTTTTTTAAAACTTCAGTTTTTCAATAAGAAGAAAAAAAGACAAAGAACATTGTGAAATTCTTTTGACGAAAATATCCGCGGAAGACTATGTAGACTGTATGTATCTACTATCGTAGATTATGATGTCTAGACTTTTGAACTCTCGACAAAGGAAAATGGTATCATTCTCTCACGGAATAGCATAAATTGTTTTATGCGAACTAAATTTCTAACAAGGTCATATACACTTTCAGGGTAAAGGGATTTCGTAACGGATAGTAATACTTGATTTTAGTGAGTAAGTTAGTATACATGAGAATCCTCTTCCTCTTTTTTTTTTTCAACTCACTCCTCTTACCTATTCGCACAAGCACAAGAGAATTTGGTGGTCGGTCAAACAAAGTACAAATAGGGATGCATTTGTTGCATGCGGGTGCACATAGTTCGGTGGTAAGTCACGTAACAGTTGTTACTCGGGCGTATATATATAAAGTGATGGTTCAAAATGTCGTGGTGGTTGTCTTGTCACGTGTCAAGGCCTCGTGCCAGAATGATTTCTCTTTATCTCTTTCCCTCGTTCAACCTACCCCAAACCACTAGTGAATCACCTAACTTCGAGGAACAATGTATTATATACACATATACGTACATATGTACGTATGCACGACTAGCCTTCGTGTTGTATCACTTTATTCTTATTTCATCGCGACTATATATATGCATTCACTTTTGTCATGTTAAAACATGAAATTATTTCGTCGTTTTGTCTCTAACTTTCTCTCTCGCATAGTCATATACATGAATCATATATAAATACATCGAATTGATACGTAAAATATTCTCACCATAAATAATTGTTTTTATTTGCTGTAATATCATTGATTTTCTCCCTCTTCCTCTTCATTTTGCTGTTCTTTTTTTCTTCTTTTTTTTTTCTCTCAATAGAAAACAAATATCGAGCTCATATCGACGTTTTTAAACGAATATCACGTAAAAATGTTGATAGATAAATTCCCGTGTAAGTATTATGTAGTACGTCCGATAGACAGAAAAAACGAACTTTTCAAACAATTCGACATATCTATTTATAAATGCTATAGGCTTTTAGTTACTTAACCGGCACACATAGAAGTAACTTATTTTAGAGTAGAAAATTCGTTTTCCAGTTATTCTCTCTCTCTCTTTCTCTCTCTCTCTCTCTTTCTCTTTCTCTCTCTTTCTCTCATATACATACATACCTACACATACACACGTATACATTCTCACGTACACATACACACGGATACATCGAAGCGTTTATTTGTCAGTAGAGCATCGTTACTTTCCCTCTTGAACCATGTATTTGCAGTGCGTTTAATCATGCGAACTCACGGTACAACTGCTACGCATACACGATTTTCATATTCCGTCAGGCTTTAATCTCCATGCAACCGAACAGATATATAAATAAATCGCCAATGAACGAATGATCCTATATATATATGTATATATAAATTTTTATGTACGAATTAATTCTCTATTTTTTTTTTATTTAAATACACTTTGCTGTCACACAACATTTCTTTCATATTTCTTTTAATCCACTAAAAACGCCGTATAACTTCGAAATCAAGTGTTATAAAATTATTTATCACTTAATAATGTGAAATTTTATTTTTAATTTATTTTTATTTATTAATTTTTTTAATATTCTTCTTAAATTCAAACTATATTTACATTATAATATAGTATAATCATTTTATATTATATAATAATCTGTATCAAACGTTCATAATATAACTTTTAAAATATAATTTGTATCTGTATTTTTATTTAATGATAGGTCTCAAGATCAATTTATTTGTCGTTAAATAAGAACCTACACATGTTTTTTATGTCATCATTTTCTTTATAATAACAAAAGAAAAGAAAGAGAAGAAAAATAAAAAGTATCTTTCATCTAAAGTTTTTTATTACCAATCCAACAAATAAATTGTTCGTTATATAGATGTAATACAATAATAAAAAAAAATAAGAGTAATTCGTAAAATTGTTAAATTTCAATTACTTTCAATGATGAGACTAAACTCTTAGTGGTAATTTATTATACTCTCGTGATAATAAGAGACTACCATAACGATTCTAGGAGAGTTTCTAACCGAACAAGTTTTACGTGCGAACAACGTATGCCGTACACGGTTGCTTTATCTCTGTATTCTGGAGTAGTACGTAATTTTCATCCAAGTATGTCGCCCGTTCGTCGTTTGCTTTTGCACCGAAGGAACCCACATCAGCCATGCGCTAGACAAGGGTGGTTTCATTCCGCTTGATGGATGCGGCTTACGTCTAGTTTCGTGGTCTACTACTTCTACAACGTGAGATCAATCCTTCAAATAGAAATACGAAATATCACTTAAAAATTGAAATCATTCAATTTCACGATAAATTAAAATATTCACTATTAACATACTATATAAAAAATGACATATATATCAAATAATTTTTATTCATAATAATCATCGATAATTACAAAGTAATAATAAATATTATTATTTCCAATCATCGTTTTAAAAACAGCCTTTACAATTTGTTGAGCTATCGAATTAATTTTTAAATAAAAACTTTGTTATCTCTACGGAGGATTCATTTCGTGATAATTATCTTGAAAAGTTAGATAACGACTTATTAAACTAACGAGTATCAAGACGTTGAGAATCAAAGGGTTAGAAGTCAGTCAGTCCGTGCTAACACACTTGTCTTCGATTCAGGTAATTCATGATTTACGATGGTGTAGTTTGGATCGGCATTTCGATGAATTATGCATCCGGGCACTCAGGATAACGCGTGTCGTCCCACGGCACGAGCCCCGTAACGATCAGAGAATTGGAATCGTGCCGCCGACACGACGAGAATCGAAGGGCCATTCTGGTGATGGGAATGCATTGGTTATGGTTGTGTGTACATACGTGTACCTACGTATGTACGTACGTGTTTGTATTTGTATATGTGTAAGTCTGACTGAGAGAAGAGAGAGAGAGAGAGAGAAAGGGAGAAGAGGTTAGTGTGGAAACTGAGAGAGGATGTAGATTATAATTATTATACTGTACTATCAATTCTGTTATCGCACTACGTCCGTTTGTATGCTCAAGCTCGATGGATAGATAGATAGATAGATAGATAGATAAATAAGAGAGAGAGAGGGAGAGAAAATTAGAGAAACACAGGCAGAAAATCAGAGTGAGAGAGTGAGAGAGAGAGAGAAAGAGGTGGAAAAGGGGGAGGGTGGGGGTAGAAGGGAGAATTCAGAGAATTGAACATGCTTGCCTCTACATCAATTTCTCTGACAATATTGACGAGCCAGGGATGTGATTGAGAACGAGCGCGCCATCGTCTAAATCGAATCCACCGATGTATAATGATTGCACGAACGATCCTAGAAGAATCTAAAGAATAATCGTTATCCTCATTTTCAACAATTCTTCGTATCTTCTTTTATTCGTAAATTTCTTTTTTTTTCTTCTCCTCTTTCATTTTTGTATGCTTTTCTTTTTTTTTTTCCTTATTTTCTTTTTTTTGTTAAATCCTTTTGTTAATCGTTTACACGGAAATAATACTGTTAAAATATTACATTTATTTTGTCAAGCGTAAGGAGTTTCAGTCCACAGTGAATAACAATTGGGAAACTAAATGTAGCACCTTTGTCGCGTACAGTGATATGAGTATGAGTGTCTGTAAGAGTGTGAAAATTTATCATACTTAGAATGAGAGAGACCGTTTCTCTAGGCGGACACGTGCAAGTGTTTCATTTGTAAGGTGACACCACTTTGACTAATCGCCTTATGTATGATCACGCTGAAACCTCTCCAACATTCCCGATCCAAAAATATAAAAAGAATCTAGATTTTTATTTATTGGGAATGATCGGGAATTTTTGAGATAAAAATTTAAGGAAGTTATGGTGAGGAAATGTATATATATATATAACCGACGAGGAGAACCAACGTGTGAACTGTTCATATATTTTATTGTTATTAAGATGAGTGTTTACGAATAAAGAAGAATTACGAAAGACGTTATCTTTTACTTAAAATATTAATAAATACTTATAAATATATATATATATATATATATATATATATATATAATAGAAATGTACTATGTTTAATACATTGAGCAAGACTGAAAAATTTTTAGTCCAACATGTGAAAGACTGTAATAAAATATCCTGTTATTTTACACATTACCCAACTTTATAGGTCAAGCTATGTACGAAATAACATTTACACACATGGAATACATAAAAGTATTTTATATGTATATAAAAGAAGAGCAATTTCTTTTTACTTCTAGAAAGGTTGTAAAGTTCACCTATAAATGTTCATTTATTGTAAGTGTTTTTTCGACTGATGATGATTTTTGATTAAAAAGTTTCAATTTCGTTTTTGCCGTTCATCGAGCAAATATCCAACCCGATAGTATAAACAATCGTCTAAATTTGAGCTACGGGAAATGATAAAGAGGATGACATCCTTTTTTTACTTTTAGCCGGTGTGTTTAGATTTTTGTTCTTTTTCTTTATCTGTCTTTCTCTGTGCAGTAACCCTTCAAGCGGTATAATATGTGGCCGGAAAAGTTATTGTTCCCGGCAGGAAGAATAATACTCGCTCTTCTTGCTCGTTAAATTCAAGAATCTATTATATTATTGCGAGGGAGAAAGAAAGACAGAGAGAGAGAGAGAGAGAGAGAGAAAGGGTTAAAAAGGTGGGGGTAGGGAAAAGGGGAGGAGAGAGTGAAAGAGAGAGAGAGAGCAAAACTTGCCGACTTCGTTTGAAAGTCACAGTAAATTGCAAGAAACTCGGTAGAAAACAAGAGAAAAGGTTGGGGTGAGGGGTGCATGAGCCCCCGAGTCAAAGTTTATTCGGTTCCTTTGAGTGGCCTTTGTTGCTACGACTAAGATACGACTACATTAGACAGTTAGAAGAAAGTTTAAGTTAATTCGTTAAAGGCCAGATATAGCGGCGGCTAAGAATAGGAAGAAGAAGAAGAAGAAAGTTGGTGATAAGAACGTATTAGTGTAGGGTGTAAGAGGATACGTGTACGCGTGTGGCGTTGCGTTAATGTAAGCAAGAGAAAATGTTAGACCAATTGTTAATTCTCTCCTTCTCGAGAGAAGTTTTCATGTTTTCATGCTAAATATATACACGTATATATAGAATTTACAGGAAGTTTAATGCATCTTTTTGTAAAGTTATTATAATTATTAATTTGTTAAGGTAGATACAATGTAATCTTTTCGTTCTTATAAAATTTAAATAATTATCTTACAATTAGAATATCGAATGTAGGAACATGTAGGAGAATATTTGAACATATACTATTATTTTGATCGTTTACCCTTTTTTAAGATAAAGGTATCTAATTGTTAAGTATGTTATAAAACGTTTAGTGAATTGAGACGTTTAGGTATATACATAAATGTATGAGAGAAATAGAAAAATGGAAGAAGAACTTTATTCCAAACTTCAAACTTGATCGTTCATATCGAGTGAGAAAGAAAGAAACTAAGAAAGAAAGAAGGTAAGAAATTCTTAAGATAACGTTTCTACAAAGTGTCCTCCTACGTTTCTGAAGGGCGAGAGGTGAAATACTTCAAAAACCGCTTTCTTCTCCTAAACGCACGTTTGGTAGTTGAAAACTTGAGTCCGAGAGAAAACACTTTTTAGATTTCCTTTTTCAGGGCTAAATTTTTTTCCTCTTTTTCTATTTTTCTTCATTTCTCTTCCTTTCTCTCTCTCTCTCTCTCTCTCTCTCTCTCTCTCTCTCTCTCTTTATTTCTCTGTCTCTGTCGCGTTCATGGTAATGCTGCAAGCGACATAAAGAAAACGGGGTAGGAAAAAGGAAACTACAGGGGTAGTTTTCTTTCAGGCATCCCTATTTTTCGCACGACGTAGAACGAAAGAATGAAAGAAAGAAAGAACATAAGAAGGAASGAACGAACGAACCTCGTTGTCGTCTACGTCGTAAAACGTCCAAGACAAACGTCATTGAATTTCACACGTTCTCGTATCTAAGTAAATGTTCCTACTCTTGTAGACGATATTTGAATGCGATCGACGTAAGAAGAATCGCAACGAATTTCAGAATCCTTTCAATGTTCAGGAATGTTCTTCTTTATCCAACGTATGTGTACGTACATGCATGTATACATATATGTATCTACGTTTAATCTGCACCCTGGAATTCTGATATATCTAGGAATCCTCAATTTACATTATTTACATTCCGATCCTAACAATCGATCTTTTTACATAGATAGTATTAATTTTAATAATTTAACTAACAAACAATCAATATTATTATTTCAATCGAATATTTGTTAATTACTTCTATTTATTATTTCAATAATATTTTAATGTAATTTTGGTTAGTATAGATATACAATAATTTGTTAGTATTTTAAACGAAATTTCTGATAAAACTGTGTAACAGTTACGTATAATATTTTATAAGTAATACTATTTATTTATTAATACTCTATATCTGTTAAAAAAATATTTGCATTAATGTTATTTTTATGGTATATTTAATTGTCGTAATAATAATATTTTATGTTAAACATACCATTTATTTAAAAATACTAACTGAATAAATATGAAATTAAAATGGAAGAAATGGGGGTCTCTATCTCATATTCATTTTTCATCGTTAAAGGATAAATTGTATTCGCTTGTTTCTTCTAAAGATAATAAATACTATCGAGAAATTAGGAGACGTTTGAAAAGTCAAATAGCAATTTCTTGCAAGCGCCTTTTCTCTACGCAATCGTATAGAGTGAAAGGAGAACAATGCCTGGGGGAAAGGAAAATCAACAGAAATCCATCTACCTTCGGAGTTTACAAAGCGAGTGATCTCGAAGATACACGAATGAGAGAATAGATAAATTTCTTTTCCTTTGTATTTTTCATCATCTTTTCAATTTTTTATTTATTCTATGTATAATCCTCAAGACTGTTACTTTGAAACATTAACCAATAGACATTACCGTACCTCTTTTATCATATTATTTGATTTCAATGTGTTCATATTAAAAATTTAAAAAAAATATATAAACAATTTTTTCACTCACATTAAAAAAAAAAAATATTGGTCTCATTAAAATTCGTTCTCAATAAAACTGATAGATCATATTATTATCTGAACTTATTCGAATTTGGTTCGAAACGCGTGGGTGGATCCAATCCTCCGCGCAAATTTCAATCAATATAAATCGAATTGCAGATTACTCTGCTACCTTTCTACGATATAGAAGACAAAAGGCCTTTCGTTCAATAAAATACCCGAGGAGGAGAAAACTTTCTCTCGATCTTCTTTTTCTTTTTTTTTCTTTTTTCCCCCTTTTTTATTTTTTCTTTTTTTTTTTGTCTCCCCTCGGTTTCTCCATAGAAAACCAACCTAACTGCGTACGAGGTAGTTACGGTGAAATTGTTTTATCGGGAATCGCGAGAATTTTCTTTCCTTTAACCCCGATAGAAAAGTAGACGTTATACTTTATGTTTATTCATGCTTTTCCTTCCACATTGGAAACTTGTTGTCTGTTATATAAGATGAAATATGCTTTTCCTTCTAACTCACCTTTTTCTTTCGTTCCATTTTGCACAAATTTAATGCGAGCATAACTGAAACTTTATCGACAAACGCTGCTTGCTTGCTTGCTTGCTTCTTTCCTACACGTCGCAGATATTTTTATAGGTACTTGACTAAAACGTATTTTCTATCTCTTTTCTTTCTGTTACATTTTTCTTTAGTTAAAAGAGATTTGTTGAAGTAGTCACGGTTCTTTACTCGAATTATCTTCGAGCTATTGTGTTTCTTCTTCGTAGAAATAAGTGAGGTAGATAAGTAAGAACGAAAAATAAAAGAAAATACGAAATTGTGAGGAACAAGTAATAGAGAAACCAAAGATAAATGACTAAGTTTACACAAGTTTACCACATTTATGATTGTTCATAGAATATAACTTCAATTACCAAGTGCAAATATATATATATATATATATATA
>NW_015149004.1:983318-1041372 GCF_001465965.1 Polistes dominula | reverse complement strand
CTGGATTTAATAATTAAGTATGGATTTAATTATTATATTTTTCCAATAAAATTATTTAATTATTATAGTTTTGTAATAAAACAAATGATTGGTGCATTATAATTTTTAATTATTGTAGAATCATATTAAAAATCATTCCCTCACGAATCTGTCATTCCCTCATTTTCAAATTTTTAAAAAATTTTTATATTCAATTCAAACACAAAAAAGTTGGGGACTACTATAATATTTTCCTCAAACAAGACAGATACTACGACTTGAGCAAAAAAAATTCGATTACGAATTAAAAAAAAACTGATCAACTCGATAAAGCCATTTTCGATTTTTTTTTTAGAACCAGCCATATATATATATGGGTACTTTATTATAGGAGTTAAAGAAATTTCGATGAGACGATTTGGAGTATCGAACTTTCGGGATAGGGCAATACTTATCCATTTGATCGTAAGTCGAGTATGTGCCGGTCAGTCGATTCTTCTTCGAAAGCACTTGCACCCGGTGCTTTTTCCAAGCGGGCACTACCACCATTACCAGCTAGCAGCTCCCTTTTCACGTAAAACGTCAATTCGACCGACTTACCGTGCATTTCACGACGCTTCTTAACCCTCGATTACCATACATTCTTTGGGGGTGAACCCGGTCGTAGGGAAAAAGGAGGACAGTTTTATGGAAAGCGATCGATCGAAAATCGATTGCCCTGGCATACGAGTCTGGCATACGTAAAGTTTTTCCCCCTTTCTCCTTTTTCTCATAAAAAGAAAAAAGAAGATGAAAAAGAAGAAGAAAAAGAAGAATAATATAAAGCAAAAGAATAAGAAGAATAATCTTTTAACTTCCTACTCCTACACCCTTTCCCCTTTCTCTTTCCCTTTTCCTTTCCCTTTCCCTTTCCCTTTTCCTTTTCCTTTTCCTAGCCTCTATGGTTAGGAAAATTTTCTTTTGAAAAAGTCAAGTAAAGGAACGACTCAATTCACAAATATTATTTCCAAGCTTGTGTTCGTCAAAGCTCGTAAAAGAATGGTGCATAATTCATGAGACACGTGTCACCACGCGACACGTTCACTTCATATTCGATTCATGTATGCATCGTACATTCGTTCGTTTAAGTCTTACCACACGCGACCGTGCTTTTCCATAATCCCAACGTTGTAATACGACGTTGAAAGCTTAAGCATATATACATATATACATGCATTAACATATATTAGAGAATGGACTAAACTGATGTCCTACTCTTAATTATTTGTAAGAATGGACACAGCTCATAATCCCACGTTTGGTAATTTTTTAAGAAAGAGTTTATTACTCATTAACATTTAAACGTAACAATATAAATGAATTAACAATTAAATTATCACTATTTTATGAAAGTAATTTGTTAGGAAAGAAATAATTAAGATTTAATTATTAACACGATTAGAAAAAGGTATTTAATCGGGCTATTGTAAATACGTCTCGATGAATTATGATTATTTTATAGAAACCATTGATTTCCTATACGAATGTTAAAATAATTGGATAATCATTGAACAAGATAATCGTTTAATCCAACATTTTATTATTTTATAAAATGATAAAATGGTAAAATCATATAAGATTTTTGATAAATTAATTTAGTTTATTTATTTAATATTTAATATTTTTTACAATGTTTAATGAGGTTTAATTTGATATAATGAAATAGGATGAAATCGTCAGTATCCATAATCGTATAAATTAATAATTAATACTCTCGTCGTGTTTTATGTTACTTTAAACGTTGTAATTCTTAACAAAGATATCGTCGTAATTATTTCTTTATTATCCGTCGTCTTTCGTCGTAATCTTTCACACAAAACACACTCGTCATAATTTCCAAATTAAAACCGTATAAATACACACCTGTTTGCTCTTTATTACCCAATTATTCCCGAACATAAAAAATCTATGCTATTCCATTACTTCCGGATCGGAAATATTCGAGAGGTTTCGGTGTAACGAAAAATTAGATGACAGATTTAAGTGGTGTTATCTTACAAACAAAACACATGCATTCCTGTTTAGAGAAACGCGATCTCTTTCAATCTACAATAAAGTCCCATCCACTTATACTTATACCCACCATATCACGATAAAAGAAAGAATATAAACACACACACATACTTTTAACACTAACTTACTACTTTTCTATTCCACTCTCTCATCCTCACAATAATTTAGAGTGTAATTATTGTTGGTTTGTATGCGTAAGTAATCAATAGATCGAAATAATGATTTCCAAAATACAGGTAAGATATATTGTAATCGAAATAAGTAATATGCAAGGTACTGTTGAGGATAATGTAAAAAAGAGAAAGTGAGACCGTAGGGCGAGCCCTTGGGAATAACAAACGTGATTATATATATATATATATATATCTCGGACAGCAGAGGCACTTCGATGCAGCTTGAGCCTTTGTAAGCCGATGAAAGGAAGTCACGCAGTGGCTCGTGACCGGATATAGCGCGGTAGAGCTAAGTGCATTGTGAGCACCATGGTACAACATAGGGACCATGTCCTCTTTCCCCTTTCACTCTCCCTCTCTCTCCCCATCTCTCTCTCTCTCTTTCTCTCTCTCTCTCTCTCTCTTTCTCTTGTTCTTGCTCTTGCTCTCAAAGCTAGTGCAGTGTGCAATCTAGTTGATGTTGACGTAGTTGTTGCTGTCGGACACGATGTGCTGCTTTTCAAGTTCACCTTTTGTTATTTCAGCGCTTAACGAACTTTAAACGTACAAAAGAATAAACTGTTTAACTAGAATACGTTAACAATATAAAAACATAAAAAAAAAAAAAAACAAGAAAAAGAATTAATACAAAGACGAATAACATTTTTTTTCGTCTAACCGATGATTAAATTGGTAACACTTTAACTATGATAACATATGTTGAAAAGTTTGAATTATCAGAGGTTAAAACTTTTGATACAACTTTGGAATTGTTATAGAGAAAAAAATGAAATTGGAAATCTCTTTTCATACGAGAAACTTTACCAGGGGATGTTTCAACGTGGTTAGAGTAAGCACATATTAAAGTAAACGTCTCCTCATAGAAAATTAAATGTACTTCTTTTGTCGAGTATTATTTACTAATTGTTTTAAATAAAGACAGAAAGAGAGAAAAATAGAGAAAGAGAAACGAAAGTTCGTGCTTGTATACGAAATAAACTCTCCAATGATTTATAATCAATTTCCGAAAGATATTAGTCATAAATATTCGATTTATTACGCGTCGAAGCGTCACTACCAATCGATGACCCCATAAAACTGTCGAGGATTGCACCACCGATAGAATATATATATATGGTAATCGCATTGGAAGAAATACAAAAACAGACGCGCCCATTAAATTATTCACCCCCTCTTTTTCTCTTCACCTTTCACCCTTTCCAATCCCTACTTTTACCCTTTCTCCGTATCCTCTACCCCTCTTCAAACCCCTCTACCTTTCTGTTCTTTCGACGTTACAGCAGTGAATATTTTTGAGAACGTCCTCGTTCTCGTTTGCTCTATAGCTGCCTGGTTGGTTTCGTATGAAATGTTGAAAATGCATGATAAAATATTGTATCTTCTCGCGAACGTTGATGTTATTTGCGAGAACTACGACTAGAGAAATGCTGAAAATGCATTTGCTTTGGTAAATTACGAAATCGTATTCGTAAATCCGTCTTGAATAAGCGTAAACGATAGATAAATTGTATATATTTTATTAATAAAAAAAAGTATTCGATGTAATTATAGATCTTATTGCAAAACTGTCTAAGAAAGTATGAATGAAAATATTTGATGAGTTTTAGATAAGATCTAAGGATTTCCTTAATACCTTGATCCAAAAGATTCTACTGATAAACCGATTCATTCGTAATGAAATTTCATTTGAAGTTTAGCGAATGCAAGGAATGCTAAACGTTTCGTATGCCGAAGAAGGATGAAGTTGATGCATTGTAAACATGGATACCAAGAGGAAAATACGACCTTTAATTCGTATCTCTAATTACCTGATATATGTATTGTATCATATTATCCTGAATTACAAGGATAAGTAATTTCATAGCACCGAGGTAGGAATAATCTGATCGTTTGGTATTCTCGTTATAGATAATAGAAGTAAATTAGTACATTCCACTGTGAAGTATATTAAATGCACTTACTTATTATACGTTAATTATAATAATAACATTCAGAGTATTGTTGTAAGATGGAATTAAAATCTAAGGAGTATAGTTACTTTTTAATTGCGTACGTGTCATGAATATGTTTCGATAGGACGTATCGGAGAATGGAAGATAAGCTTCAAAGCCTTCAAGAATTTTAATGATATCGTTGACGTAGGATGAAGAGCTTTTGTAAAGATACCCTCGATAGATGAATAAAAAGAATGAAAGAAAGGGAGAAAGAGGGAGAGAGAGAGAGAAAATAATTGTAACGACATCGGATAAGGAGATTTAATAAAACCTCGTACTAAATGTCAGAGCTTTAATAGAAGATAACACATACCTTGGCGACCACTGATTGCTTGCTGATAATGAGGTCGTTATCTTTTAAAAGATATATGTATTTATGTATATATACAGGATGTCCCATAAGTCACTTTAATGAGAAAAGAAAAATACAATACTAAAAATCAAATATTAATTTATTTGAATTTATATTTATAGTGCAAAGTAAAAGTACAAATTATTCATCGAACTGATTATGTCAGATTTTTTATCTTTTATTTTCTTTAAATTCATTTAAGTTTTGGTAAATTTTGTAATTATTTAGTATTTTGTATTTTTAATTTCAAGATATACATTTGCAATTACAGTGTGTTATTAAGAAAATATATGAACCAATGATGCTGCTACTTCGATTATTAAACTAAAACAAAATTTCTAATTTTTCAATTAAGTCCAGCTACTTTTTAGACACTGTGTCTATAAAGTCGATTCTCTCATCTCGAGCCTCTTTATATTCTCCCTCGTGTTTCTTCATTAAAGTATGGAGAATAATTTGTAAGAACCGTCGTCTTCTTTATCATCGTCATAAAATAATTCTTCTATCTACGTTCCCTACGTATTATGTTTTCATTAATCAAGCTTTCACCAATTAAAGCTTTGAGGTTCGTATAGCTTTATATGCAATAGATTACTACATACGATTTACATCGAGTTTCCTATGAGAGGAGCTCGTTCGTTCAATTTCGTTTCGCTAAGACATGGAAAACGAAGGTAATTGCTATTATATAGTCTCTCTCTCTCTCTCTCACACACTCTCTCTCTCTTTCTCTCAGATCGTAAGAGTATCACAACGTGTATCTACGTCGTTAAAGTTTCATCGCGAGAATGATGACTAACGAGGTTGAAACGACGAGTACGCTACTAAACATTATTCCACCATGATATTCGCTTTGATGTTAGAAATTAAACGTCGCTTGAACTATTTTACTACTTTGTCTTTCTTTATTTTTCTCTATGTCTTTTCTTCCTTTTTTTTCAATCTGTAATACTGATTTTTTATTTTTCCAGTTAAAAGAAACCCTACTGTGTTATCATATACAATTTTCGATATATGTAATTCTTCCTATATTGTACTGTTCCATTTCATTGCTTTCTTTTATTCCATTTCCTCTTTTCAACGTGACTATTTTTTTTCTCTCTCTATCTCTCTATTTTTTTTCATCTCCCTCATATGAGAAATGTTACACTTTTACATGACAGAATATTGACGAGAGTCTAATGAAACTTACTTTTTTTCATTTTTATTTTTTTAATCTAAGTCATGTATATTATACTGTTTTTAATCGATACAAAAGCATATATTGATATGTATAGTATTAGCAGAATTTTAAATCAAAGAAAAACTCAGTATACTAAAACCAATATTTATTTGTTTAAATATTATTTTACAGATAAATATCAATGCATTGTCCATTATGAGATTAAGTTTTCTCCGTTTGAAAATATCTTTTATAAATAATTTGTATTGTTTTATATCGTTATGTCATATTACAGTGAGAATATACAAACATAAAGGAATAGATCATTCTCAGTTTATTTTACTCTCGTAACACAGGAAAAAGGAAGAGTGAAAAAGAAAGAGAGAGAGAGGGAGATTCTTTCTGCTGATTTACAAATTGCAACGATACTAGATAATATAGTAGTGCTCGTTTTGCATGTGTCCGTGCAAGAAACATTATAAAAAGAATAGAATAAAGTTTGTATACCCTATTGTGTTGAAATGTTTGAAAAATTTTTAACACATTAATTGTAAATTTAAAAAGAAAACAGTAAGAACTTTCTCGTATCGTACGTTTACAACTTACAACTTTTGTTACAAGTTTCAAGAAATAATACGTTAAGTGTTTTTAAGACTTCGAACTTTTATCGAATCGACTTTTCAAATCCGATTAGACCCGTGTGGATTGGTAGGGGGAGGGGTTTATTGGAAAGGGAAAAATTATTAAGCCTTAAGCTGTTTTAATTAGAAACATTACTTTCGCTTAACTTCGCGTTCTTATCGACTTCTTGAAACATTAGAAAATAATGGATTTTTAAACTTATAAACATTCGAACGAATCAGAAAACTACATTTTCTCTCTTAAATCTATTTGTTAAAAAGTTTTGTTTCGGTAAAATATATAAATAAATAAATAAAAAACAAGATTCGTTGGCCAATAAGGAAAATTGGTAACGAAGAAGGAGGCTCGCGAGGGTCAATAAGGAGGCTCGAGAGGCCAATAAGGAAAATCAGTGACCAATAATGAGACTCGGAGACCAATAAAATATTCAAAATTCTATTCGGTAGATCATGAAAAATTTAATTGGTCGAAAACATGCTTTCTTATATAAAAATATTATTATTAATAACATCTTTGCCATGGATTTGTTGTAGGTTTTTATCTGGTTTTAAATTTTGTTTCACATTCTTTACTATCAATACTGTTTATTTAATCCGATATCTTCGTGAAAAAGTTCTTTCATATTTTTTCAGTACTTTTCAACTATCACTATTTGCGTTAATTCAATTTCCAAACGGGCTTCGCCTAACTTTTCTCTCTTTTTCGCTCTCGCTCTCTCTCTCTCTCTCTCTCTCTCTCTCTATCTATCTCTCTATCTCTCTCTATATCTCTATCTCTCTATGTTTGAAGATTAAGCTAATAACTTTATATAAACGAAGGAGGATTATCCTTGGTGTTAAAGCTCGCAAGGAATTGAATTCTTCGTACACGAATTTCATGTTAAAGTCAGGGATTTATGTACACACTTATACATGCCGCGTTATTCGAACACGTACAAGAGAAAAGAAATAGAACAAAAAATAAAAAGAAAAAAAAGAAAAAGAGAGAAAGAGAAACAGAAAAGATAGTAAGAAGAATATGAAAACGGAAGTATCCTTGGAACCTCTCATAAACGTGCTCATTTCAAACATATAACCTTTCCAATTCGCCTTTCTATACGAATCCGAAGGGTATCGTAAGGGTAAGGGAGTAGTGGGTTAAGAGTAAACCTTCTCATTTTACTTTCTCTCTTGAAAAATCTCATTGCTAGAGGATGTTTTAGAATCCAGTTTGACTTTTCAAAGCCTTCGATTCGTAATAAAAAAAAAAAAGAAAAAATAACCCCTCGGTTTTTCATTCAACAAAAAATTTTAATAATTTTAAATTTGATTTTTTGCTTGTTTCTTTTTTTTAATAATAAAAAATTGTTGATTATATATTTGGACAAAAAAAATATTACTTAAAATAAATATTTATTGGTATATCCACATTTGTAATCGATGTTTTCATTACTGTAATTTAATACAACCAATTACTAACGTTCGTTACATCTTTACGTATGAATATGTTACACGATATTCATAATATTACTTTTTGTTTGTTTCTTGTTTTTTGTTTTCTTTTATTAATTACAACAATAACTTGAACTTCTTAAAAATATTTTTTTCCTACAAAAATCCTCTTCCATCTAAACGAAATAATAATTGTATCAACCTAATATGTTATCCATTATTCGTGTAACCATTCTTATATATATATATATATATATATATAAGATTAGTTTAAAAAATAGATTAATTACAAATGAAATTAGAATAATTTAGACTAATTAGGTGAATTAGAATAATTAAATTAATTGTCGAAATGGTTATAGAGGTATATTGCGTAAGATAGCAAACTGTGTTCTTGTCAGATGTATCTCTGCCATTGCCATTGAAAATCTTAGTTCCCGCAGGCAGAGTTTTCGAGTTATCGAACAGGATATATACGTTCAGCGCCTCTAGAGAGAATGGACTACGTGCCCTGGAGTCGCAATGCACGATCTTCTGAAAGTACCTGTTTTCTCTGTCTGTCTGTATGTATGTTTCTCTCTCTCTCTCTCTCTCTTTTTTCTCAAGTTTCGAAACTGCGTTTGACAAGTCAAAGAAACATAAAATAAGGAAAAGCAGAGTAAAAAAAACGCTCGATCGAAGTACCTCATTTCTTTTTGATAAACCAACAAAAACGATAATTAAAATTAATTGTGACTCATTTCAGATTACCTCGTATAACCATTCTTTTTCTTTTTGTTATATTATTATTTAATTATATTTTATTACTATTTCGTTATATTCAATAATGATGGGATCGATCACACTCTTGAACGTTCGAACGAGAGTTAAATATTTAAATATATATATAATACTTCCTATACCATCGAGCAGGCTATTTAATAACGCGCAATACGATTCGATATTCCTGTCTCATCATCGCATTAATATCTATATTTATAATATTTATATAATTATTTATGTTATTTTTTATATTAAAGTAATGGTCTCGCATAATAAAAAGATATATATGTATATTTTATAAAACCTTATGTAAAGTCAGATTTGTTTGCATATTGTTATCATATAATATTAATCCGTAGCCGAAACGCACTATTATTTTCGTAAGCTCAAAAAACTCACTGGTAATGTCTCTCTGCTTGGGTGAAAGTAATAAACGAAGTAACTAACTGAACTACTCGAGAATCTTTTTGTTATATAAATCTTCGTGTAAAATAAAAAAAAAAGTAAACGTAACGTACATAAAAAATTCATACGAAATTTGATAACATCAATGTTAGGTATGTATATATACATATATTTTGTGCAAACAACAATTTTCATTATGGCAGAGTAGTCACATTACTCCTCTTATCAGCTCACCGAATATTATTCTTTCATTACCCATGAGGTTGGATAATATGCGGTGATAAAGATAATTTTCTCTCTCTCTCTCTTTTCCTTTCTCTATTTCTATATGAAATGAAAGAGGTCTCAGCACCTTTCGCGAGCAAACTCTCAAGTTATCTCATCTAATTGTCATCAAGGATGCACTAATTTGATCTAGAATGCAAAATTCGTGACTAGAGCGGAACATTTTCTCTTACGCAAGAGCAATTAGTAAAGTTATCTCGAGACTTCTGGGAATCGAAAATTTGCTTCTTCTATGACACATATGTCACAGCGTTGTTAATCCATATAACTAGATTTATTAACTCTACTATTAATTCCAATTAAAACTTAACTCTAGTATCGATATTTTTTTTTACAATTAATTTCAATATCTTAGATCGTTCTCATCCTATTCAAATAATTAATATCTTTTAGCAGATAAAAAATCCATTATTTTATATATCAAAATTTTTCCAAAAAAAAGAAGGAGAGAGAGAGAGGTAGAAAAATTGAAAAAATAAATTGTTCTTCTTTAGATTGGCTTGATAAATTGGGCGTGTCAAAAGAAAATAAAGCCTCTCTTAATCGTATTTTCTATACAAGGAGAAAGCATGTTTTTCGTTGTCGGGTTGCGAGGGCGAACTTTCGTACTAATAAATAGAGTCACAGGATCCAAAGTCAATTACTCGTTCGGTGACTCTCTCGAGTTGCACGCGTTTGTTCGCAGTCCGCGTTAAGCGAGCGAAACGGAATTATTCATGATGAACTTTCGATGCACAGGTGCGTTTCAACGTGCCCAACCAACCTTGTCGATCTGTGCCTCTCCTTTCTTCTTTACATTTGCATTAAAAACTCATCGGGAATGGTGACGGCTAGTACGAAACCATGGTTGAAAAGCATTTCTTCTCTTGCGTTAGTAAAATAGAAAAGAGAAAAAGAAAGAGAAAGAGAAAGAGAAACAGAAAAAGAGAGAAAATACTCCTACTATTTCATAATTTTCTAGAAAAACTTTTTCCAACTTTCATGTTGGCAGTGATAGTTAGTCCACCGCAGGAAAAGAAAAATTTTACATGGTATAAATATTTTTCTTTCTTTTTCTTTTTTTGGATTTAAAAGAAAATCATTGCTTTAATATCTCCCTGTTGATTTTCATTTTTGTACCATTCAATTTTTTAATACATGAAATAAAAGAAGAATCCTCCTTATATGTGTATAGGTATACTACATTACATACATTTGATAAAAGTCCGTTTTCATCGTTGATATGATATATGAAAATAGTAGATAGACAAATACTGTAAAGGTAGGGAAAAAGCCATAAAGTTATGTCATCGTCGTGTATTTGGAATATCAGACTGAAGAAACTCAAGTTGGAATACAAGACGACTTTGAATACTACGCGACCTATTCGAAAAAGTTCGAGTAGGATTTTACGTAAGAAGTCTCGATAAATAAGAAATAGCTTTCAAACCGTGGGTTGGGGAAGAGAAGGGGTGAGGGAAGGTTAGATAGCTGAAGTTCGAAGTAAATAAATCGAAATGCGTATTCGCGAAATATTTTCAAACGACAACGATAAAGACAACGATGACGACGACGATGAGGATGAGGATGAGGATGACGATGGAAGATGAGAATACCTTTGGCACGGTATTGTTTGTTAGCAATTGGTTTCCGAATCGAAGTGGAATTCTGATTGTTAACAGTTGGCAATGGTCCAAATTTAGGAGCATGTTAAACGTTTCCCTGTCGTCCATACAGACCTCCGATCCTCTCTTTAATAATTCTATAACTCAATACGTTGTGTGGAAATGCGTAAACCAATGGTTCGCCATGTTTACTAAACCTTTGTTAAAGGAACGGACGTAGGTGATTAATAATTTTCATCGTGTACTCCGAATAATTATTTATTTTCTATGAACGTGTACGGTTTTGGCTGCGTTACGCCCATGTTTTCATCGGCATAGTCTGACCGTAACTACTGGCACCTGGCGTCTATCCATCTACCAGCCACTGTCCGACCACAGTCGGTCATTCCCTACTACTGCTACTGCGCATACGTACGGTTATACTACTGTCGGAAAAAATCCTATTGCATTTTCTCTCTCTATATATCGTTTATTTTTTATTTTTTTTTGCAACGTTTCTTGTTTTTTTTATTTATATTTATTTTATTTTTTGCTAACGCCAAAGGAAACATATTTCAACGAATCGATTTAAAAATCAACAAAATTATAGCACTCGCGAGAAAATTCTTCCGCGATCGATGATGCTCAACGTTATTGTTGTATCTGTTGTGTTTCTCTTTTTTGTCTTTTTTTTTGAAACAATTTGATCGTTTTCAGGACGGTCCTGCATCAGCCTGTCCGTTGACCCAGACTCTGTTGAACATTTACGGCCGCAGGTCGAGCAGACCTGATGTTCCAGGTCCCATTGATGAGAATCAGGTTCGTAAACGTCGTGTACGTGACTAAAAACTGACTCACACACGTGCACTCACTTCTTACTAACTAACTGTCATCTATAGAGCTTTACTTCTTCTTCTTCTTCTTTTTTCTTCTAGTTCTTCTTCTTTCTTCTTTCGAACTTTTTCTCTGAAGTTTTTTTTCAAAATTCCTTTGGAAAGAATCAATTCTTCTTCGCTGTCTTTTCTATACTTCACCGCATTCATTTTTTACACCACTGCGCATGCGTCCAAATGCAAGATTGGGATTAGGATTTTGTGCATTTTTCACTTCTTTTATTTTTTTTTGGGGTTACTCTTTTTGTTTAACGAAATTATTCCTTTCGAGCGTTAGCTTTTTATGAATTCTTTCCACGTTGATAAATTCTTACAAAATTTACGGAGTGCTCCATCGATTATATACGATTCCTAACGTACCGACCTTTGCTGCATTATCTTTTGATGGTGTGTCTTCTTATCCAAACGATTCGAATCATCAAAATTCTCGATCAACTAACCAACGAGTTTCATCCATATAAATGTATGGATTTATACGTGAACTTTTGCATTGGTAGAAAGAATAATCATAGAGGAGATTCACCCCCTCTTAACAAAGATTCATGAATATTCCAATGACTTTATCGAAGATCGATCCGGATTTCAAGTCGTCTCATTAAATCGAAACTTAATTAAACGGACTTCGATTGAATCTTTTTAAATATATCGCTTCGATTTCAAAATTTGCAAAATTGGTATTTCAATAAGCTGACGTTTGTTAATTTAAAAAGTCGTTATGAAAAATATAACATTTTTATGGAGATAAAAAAGTAAATAAAAAATAAACAAAGTACCTGCTACTATATATTAAATCAGTAGTTTAAATAAGTGATTAATATCTATAATAAAAAAAAGTATGAATATTTAACTTTAATACAACTTTCTTTTAATGAGAGATATTTATCGTCTATTAAAACAAATTATTAATTATTATTTATAAAGAATCAAAAATATACAGATATATAATAACGATTTATTTTTAATATTGATAAGAAAAAAGAAAAGTTTATCGACAATACTGACGATATAAAAAAGAAAAAAAAAAGAAACAAATCTTTTGAAATTGAAATATTGGATAAAATGGTGTTCGATGTAATAGTAAATAGATACTTATTACAATCATGTATTTAAAAAAAAATAATAAATTATTATTTAACAAAATATACACACAGATAGAAAATAATAATTTATTTTAATATTGCGATAATACTGACGATATAAAAAGAGGTAATAAAAAAAAATTAGTGAAAAAAAAATTTTTTTTTGAAATTGAAATATAGAGGAAAAATGGTGTTCGATTCAGTAGGATCAGTAGAGGGGTTCATTAAGGTGGTGTGTTTTAGTAAAAGGAGCTCGTTTCAAAGGAGGAGGGTATTAGGTGTTGGAATTAGACCGCGATGGTAGCGACGGCAATGCTTTGGAAGAAGCATCGAGACGCCACTGACACCAATGTCGACTACTTCGACGTCGAGGATTTTCTCGAGGCACAGTAGTACCGACTACGCCGTCTATCCCTTCGAAAGAGAAACTCGTACGCTCTTTATTTATTTCTCTTAATAATATCTTAATTACTTTCTTCTTCTTTCCCTCTACCCCCTTACCCCAACACTACATCCTTCTTATATTTGATTTTCTTTTTTCTTTTCTTTATTTTCTTATTCAACTAAACGATTTAACGCTTTATTCGATTGAAAATAAAATTTTACTAATGTTGCAAATACTTTTGTCACAGTGTGTACCATTTAACTTGCGCGATTTTCTTACGTGTGTGTATGTATGTGTGCACGTGCGCCATGCATGTGGACGAAATAATTTGTTACGGATTGATGTAAAATATTAAATTAAATTGATTGACGTGTCATTTCAATTAAAAAATATTAATGAAAAATAATTCAGAAAAAAATGTTTTCTTTGTATACGGAATTAATTGACGAACAATGTTTCGTTTAAAAGTTGAATTTATTTCTTGAATGAAATTAATGATAATCGAACGTGTATTTATCGATGGAATATAAGATACAGCAACAGAACGAATCTATTTTTTTCGAGTTTATGATGACGACGTGTAAACATAACGTGCATGTCAACTCGTTATTTGATATTTTTAGAACAACCGTGTATGTGTTTGTGTGTGTGTGTGTGTATGTGTATGTGTATGTGTAATCCAAGGAAATTACATTGAAATCTCCCACAAATTAAAACACTCAGTGGCGCGTATATTCACACATACACGCGTTCGTGAAATATTCAAAAGAACATTAGGGTTGTTAAAATACAAATAAAGCTCACATACGTGCAACCCTTTTTTTCTATTTACCGTTTTGTTCTTCCCTTTTTTTTGTTGTTACTGTTGTTTTATCTTCTTTTCAATTTTTTCCTCTCTATTTTTTTTTCTTTTCTTTTTTTCACCCTTTTAGGAGAAACGTAGAAATAAATCTGGAGGACGTACGCGAAGGAGAACGAAATAATAATTGTCAGCTATTTCTCGAGCTCCTATTTAACCCACATTCGAAAGAACGAAAGAAAGAAAGAAAGAAGGTTGATATTGGATAGAGATAGAGAAAAAAGAAAGGAAAAAAAAGGAGGAAAAAAGACACTTCGTTTCTTTTTCCATTGCCTTTGTGTTTGGCTCTGCCACTTTTCCGCGTGCCAAGAAACTGGTCGACGAATGTAGTAGTAGTAGTAGTACCAACCTCTTTTGAAAAAGATGAAAGAATAGGAGGTGATAGTTTTTCCTCAGCCCCGATAACTCGTCGTAGTTAAGAAAATAGATATCGTTCGATACTCGGCTCACAACGTCTGTGGAATAGAAAAGAACACTGAAGGGAATAGTGGGTTTACATTCGTGACGTATCTTTGCAATTCTTTTGCCGATATTATTACCTTTCGGAAAGGCTACTTAGTAGCTTTTCCCTTTACTTTCAACTTATTTTCTCGAACTATTCCTCGTTAAATGCGACGACCTCTTTTTCATTTTCTTTTTTTTTTCTTACTTACTAAATCAATGCTTTCTCTCATTCCTTTCTTCTTCTTCTTCTTTATTTCTTTATTTAATTTTTCCCTTTCAAAATTGAATCTTTCGTGAAAAATTTTTTTTTCATTAGGAGATTAATTTTTACAAGATTTTTACATTGACAATGAGTAAAGCCAATAATGACGGATATTTTTAATATTAAAATTATTAGTATTCATTTTACTTAGATATGAGATATTAAAATGTATTCCTAATTAAAAGTACAATGTAGCGTTATTTATTTCAATATAATATTTTATAACATACACTTTTATTTAAATATAAAGTATTCGATATCTTTAATTAGAAAATATCAATGGTATTAATTTTATATGTTCAAACATAAGATATTAAAAAAAAAATTTTCACAGTGTTATTACTTTAAATATTATTTAACGTAAGAAACATTTGGACATTATTTATTGGACAATTGGGTTGAAAATATTTGTTGGATATCGCGAAAGGTTTAACAACGCGTTAAAATCATGATCGACTGGGTTTCAATCGTACGTCACTCGAGACGTCGATTTAGTGATTACATGTACGCGGTTCCCGCCAGGGTTAAAAAACAACGAAGAACTAGACAACGTAGAAACCCTTTGGCAAATTCTCTCGAACGTCGCGTGAACGTCGCTCATCGTGATATCGATGAATTCTACTGCGATGATTCCTGCGGTTGCTGTTCCTGGAATCACGTAAGTTCCTTCGCAATTTGAACGAGAAAATTTGTTTTAATATTTTCCCACCGATAATAAAAAAAAATGTTCATTCGAGTTCTTAATTTGTTCGATCAAAATGA
The DNA here is from genome assembly GCF_001465965.1 of Polistes dominula. The sequence continues at coordinate 1,025,869 of NW_015149004.1, read as the reverse complement.
AGATTTCCCTTTTTTTTCTTCTTTTTCGTCTTTTTAATCGATAATTACTTCTTTCTCGTTCTCGATATAAAAAGGAAAAAAGGAAAAGAAAAAAGTAATCTATAAAAATAGAAGAACAAAAGTCTCATTAGGATATGTGCAAATTTTTACGTATACCTTTAAAAACACTATTCTCTTTGTTCTATTTTTTTTTTTTTTTTTGACGAATATACATATATTCTTCGTCTTTTATTTCAATGTTTCCTCTCTCAATCGTGATTCGAAACCTGTCATAAGCAAGATAATGAAACGAAATCCGGGATTTCTCTAGATTAACGCTTTTCAAATTTAAAGCTTGTACATTGAAGATACTGAGATTATTTACAACTAGTCAACGTCGATTTTATAACAAACGACACACTTTCTTTATCGTAATGGTAATATTGATTTTTGTTAATATACCATTACAAATTAATCAGAATGCTATTCTAAAAAAGCACGAAATTTTTTTAAATTCCAATCACTTTTTATCTTACAATACAAATATTGTATCTAAGAAATATTCTATATGTTTACTAAATTTATAATTTTATTTTAATTATATACATTATATACCTTATTTGTGTGTATATGTATATTTATTATATTTTATAATAAAAATAAAATTAAAATAAGATAATAATAATCAGATGCGTAGATATATGAATACACTGTTAACGTTCAATTTATTTTTTGACGATTACGGTGATATCATCATTCGACTAATGTTTACATATTTTTCTCGCATATGTATATCACCCGAATAATGTGTTTACAAGTTGCGTTTCAATGATCAGTTGTCCTTTGACTGAGATAGAGTATATACCTCTAACAATCGACTCACACTTTATATTAGGATTTTCTCACGTAATCGGATTACCATCTCAGATACTTCAGTAAGTTTTAATCCATATTAAATCCATGTAAAGTGTTTTAACATTTTACATATATATATATATAGATATATGTATGTATATGGTAGTTTTTTGTAAGAATTTTTTATCACGTTTACAAGCAAGGTCACTGATAATGTTATTTTACTCGTTCCTCTGTATATAATACTTTAATGCGATCACACGTCGCACGATAGCCAACGATCGATCGAACCTTGTCACGAACCTATTGTAACATCGATGAGTCTATATTCTCTTTCGTGTAAAAATGTTTACACGCCATATCAGATATTTTTTGCACTCTTAGATAAAAAAGAAAAAGAAAAAAAAAAGAAGAAATTTACGGGTATTACTTTGTAACGTTTATATTCGTAGCTATAGAAAGTCAACGAAGAAAATAGATTTTTATTTTCTAAGCTTTTTCCTGAACAATTTAAACACGATCTATATAAACAACTATTTTAATCGTTCATTTATTTATTATTTAGCTAATCATTGAATTATTTTTTCTTTCGCAGAAAACACGATACAATACTGGGGGTGTGGAGGAACAATTACCACCACCACCGTCACCGCCACAGGTGAAAGAAACAACCCAATTGGATGGAGTTCCTAGACCAAATTCAATTGAACGTATTATTCATCCTGATTCCACTACTCAACACATCCTTACGAGCCATGAAACATTGAACAAGGTAGGATCATCATTTATACATAAATATGATTTACTAATTCATATTTTTATTCAAAAAATGTCTTCATCTGTATAAAATCAAATTTGTTCTATTTAATAATATCAAAGAAATTTTTTTTATTATAGTAAATAAAAAGGAACAACTCATATTTTTAAATTTAGAAAAATAATTTCAAATAAAATATATACATAAATATCTAAAAAATTCAAATAATTTAACTTAGGAAATTAAAAGCCCCGAAGAGGTTGATTATTTTTTGTCTTTCTTAATAATATACGTAACCAAAACAAGTTGAACGATAGACATTTTTTCGCGCTTATCTTAATGCGCATGCGCATTGAACTAAGAAATGCTCGCCATCTGCAAGGATTTTTCTCAAAATCGAATAGAAACTTCTTTGAACGATTTCCAACATCCGATATCTTGGTGGATTCTCGTTATAACTGTAAACATGTACTAAGTAGAAATCTTCCTTACCAACGGTAGTTGAAGATAAACATTAGAAAATATCTAGTCACGTAGTTTTGAAGATTCTCAACGAGAATGCAGCAAACTCGCAAATGACGATAAGGAAGATTCCTACGATATTTAGAACGATATTGCCGTTCGCAACACGTGGATTAAATAGTTCAACCGCGACTTTGAAGCTCGTCGAAACACGAGCTTCATGCGAGAGATCAACGGTGAAAGGATTTTCTTTCGTCGAGTGCATTTGTTAGTTGTTTTCTTTTTTTTCTTTTCTTTTCTTTTTTTTTAATATATGTCTCCTTTCTTTTTTCTATTCATTTAATTTTTCTATTTCGTTAGTTTTATTTTCTATACTGCATCAACGAAGTTGGTATATATATTGTACTGTATATGTATTGTATAATATTGTACTTTCTTTAAAAATCATTTTTCACAACATTGTGTATAAGAAAGTATATTTTATATCGTTGAAGAATTAAAACAAAAGTTCGCGCTTTTTCTTATTCGAATTGAGTGTTGTTAACTGTAGAAAGTTATCGATTTATTTGCAACACAGTTGTGTATTACTTTGTATTCTCTTATTTTCTTTTCTACACGCTTTTCGAGTGCTCTTTTTTTTATACCAAATTGTAGGAAATTAATTGTTTTCATTTTCAAACGAAAATACTTATATAGTATTTTCTCTTTTTTTTTTTAAATAATATATAAATGTATATACTCATATGTGTACCAGTAATTATAACAGTGAACTAAAAATTCAGAATAAATTCTACACATAAAATTAGTTTTATAATTTATTTTAAAATTTACATTAATTAAATATGAATTAAATTTTTTTTATCCTTTTTTTAATTTAATCTACTGGTATAATTACGTGTACATATATTTTTTTGTTTAATATTATGAAATTTATGATTTCTAAACCATAATATCTTAATCGCTTGTTACTAATATACATACGTATTTACATACGTACTGAGAAATTAATCAAATAAAATATCTTCAAGCATTTCGTTCATTTCCATTCATAAATTCGTAAAGATCGTTAAATAGCTCGCGTGTGTAGGCTCTTTGCAATTCGTAAAGTCGATTGATTTATTAGAAACTTTCCGTCGGTAGAATGCCAAGCCATAAATTCTCTTGGTAAACATCAAGCGTCAAATGTTGTGACTGGTAGTAGTAATTTGTATCACGACCATTTCTACTACATACTACCAACACGTGAATTACGTAAAAGAAAAATATATATATAGATCGTTTCAGGGTTAAACTGGATTTAAATAATTCTTTCCTATAAGCATTACTGAGGGATTAAACGTTTACATAAATAATATTACATACACACACATAGATATGCATTATAATTCGATTATTGTTAATTAAATTTGAAAAAAAAGAATTATTCCAACTTCTACTTTATTTAATTAATTATTAGATATAATAAGATCGATAAAAAATATATATATGTGTATGTAAGAGTGTGTGTGTGTGTTTATGTGATTGCAAAAGAGAACTTTGTTCAACATTAAAAAGATCGATTCGCTGCACGGCATGGAGTGGAAAGAAAGGGTCAGTGGTAGGAGAGGAGAAGACAGAAAATCGAAATACGTTTTGCTTTTATAGGCCTCGTAAAGACCAATCGTTAAACGTGACCGAGACGCATTCGACAATGGCTTGTCCGTCCTTATCTTTAACATATTTATGAGGAACTCGTAATTCATGAAAGTTGAAAACTTCTTATATATGTAAGTTCGTATTAAAAAGCAATATGCCAACCTGTAGATCAACGTTTAAAGTACATACGTCATATTTGTTGACCCTTATCCAACCCTTTTCTTGTATTTTATTCTTATCGCGTTGAAACGTTACTTTTACCTATAATTATGAAAGTAGTGCAATGTAAGTCAAAATTTTAATTCATTATAATTTTTACGATATTGTGTTAACAATGAACCATCAGATAGTGCTTGTTATTTCATTATATAAAATTCATTTATAATATTCAAACGTAATTTTTTAAATATCTGGAAACAATAAATAATATTTAACTTGAGTAATTTTTATAATTATTGGTACACTTATCGTATCGTATAATAATAAAAATAATAACATTGATATATACTCTAATTGTTATTTTTATTTTTTTTCCGGATCAATGCAGCGTGAAAAAAAATTCTACTTAATCTCGTAACAATGAAATATCACGAAACAAATATGTGAGATTATTTTGCCAGTGGATGATCGTGAAAATTAAATGCAAATTTTCATTCCCCTTCGATAAGCATCGGCTTTTTAAAAGAGTTACGCGCCACTGATCCGAAATGTTTACGTACATAACACCGCGCCTTTTGCATCATTTGATATCGCATGCTCACTGAATTCGTATCAAATGATGAAGAATCACTTTAGATGGATGGCCTTTCCTGGATCGATCGAAACTCCAAGAAGGAATTCATTTCAAACGTGTTACTTAATATATACAAATATTACATATTTACGTATATATAAACATAGAGACATACTTATGTATCATCTCTAAGCATGCTCTGAGTTACTATATTTAGCTATACAGGTAGGTAGCTCATTTTTAATACATTTCGGTTTATATAAATAAAATATTTATTCACTAGCCAAACGTGAATCATACGATCCATAAATCGATTTCATATTTCTAAGAAATGATATATTTTGTCACACACACATGCACACATTCACTCACACACACACTAACAAACATATACACGTTCGTGTCAACAAAAAAATGGTTTCATGTATACAATATCATCTTAGATGTACTTGCCTATATAGTTTTTCTTCTTTTTCTGTATCTTTATTTTTATAGTAAATTCAAAGTTTCGTAACACCATGAAGGTAAATCGATCAAGATGAAATCAAGTTTCTTAGTGTAAAAAGTATGAGAATCGTGTCGTGATATTAATGCATCCTAGCTCGATTATTTATGGAAAATGATAAATTACGAATAGCAGCTTCTTCTCCAAAGTCTGGATGTTAGAAAGTTTACCGATAAAGACGTTTTCTGTAACGCTACTAACTCTTTTTATTCTCCTTGATAGAAAACAGTATTTTTTTCTTTGTGTTATAAAAACAAAATCTATGGAAATTTTTTGAGACTAAACAAAGTTTTAAATTTTCATCCTTATTTTCCTCAATTTTTGTAAAGACATATTGTAATATTTTCATTAAATTATTAACGAAAAATATTAAAAATATATCAATGTTTTTCCTATTATTAGAGAAGTATAGAAAATTTGAGAAAAGACGAATATTTGGATTGATTAATAAGTCATTTTGAAATTTTTGGTATATAAAATATTAGTCTTATTCATACACTGATATTAAATATATGATAAAAATTTTGAAGAGAAAATATTCTCTATTTATTTTTATATAGTACTGTATAAATATTTTACAAAAAAACACCTATGCAGTATCATTTGGATACAAGGTATCAAGAAATTTTATAATACACTAATATAACAATATGGTATTATTTATTTAGACATAAAATATCTCCAATGTTTTTATACACATGATCAATATTATGAAATATTTTGTAATATAAGTTGTCTCGAGATGTATTGTATAAATATTTTATATGTAAAAATATTTTATTATAAATACTTACAGTCATTCATTTAAAATATTACAAAATAATTATATTTATTACAAACATTTTAAAATACTAATCCAATAAATATCAAAAAGAAAATTTCTAATTTTGATAAAAAAAATAGCGATATTATATTAAACAATATTAAATTATCCAAAGTTACTTATTAGTTAACCTCTCTAGATAAGAATTCAAAGGATAATAATTTATGAGAAGATATATATTTTATATAAGATATATTTGATTTAATGGTTATTTTTCTTTTAACTTGTACTTACGTATGTCTACCTAAAATGTTCGTCCTGAAGGCGAACTCGTTCGACCTAGACGAAACCCAGGTTCGACCTAGATACCATTTTCGGGGTTTCTTATACTTCTATCTTTCTCTCTCTCGTGAAAAATATCCTGATAAATCGTTTGCCAATACTGATCATAGATATCTTCAACGGGCCTTATTTTTCCTGATTCGATAGAGCGATCGAGTTAGTGGATAAGTAAAAGGATGTATACAGGGTTCTTTTATCTTTCGATATAAGTATCAAACATTTTTAAACCATAGTCTTTTCAATTCCAACTACACTGCAAAAATTCATATTTTATGCAAAAACAAAAAGAAAATCTTGATTAAGTTTCATTAAATTATTGAATCAATTTTTAAAATATCGAATGAAAATTGTTCGCAGTTACGTTAAATCATGTCATTTTTGAACCTTTCTATATACTTGCTTTTCTTAAAACACTTAATCATATAAAGATTTATATCAAAGATTTAAACGTCACACATGTACACATAATGAATGTTCATTTTATTCTATACAGAAAATATTACTTATGATAATTTTATCGATTAGTTATTACAGAATACGTTTCATGTAATATCGAACGAACTTCCTTTTAGAAATGCGACGAATTGTTAAGAAACGAATTTGCATGTATCTTAATATGCACGAAAAGTTGTTACCTCGAAAGAAATTAAAGTTTGTGATAAAATGAAACGAGTGCTCGTTTCTCTATCGCGTATTACTTACGTGCAAATGCATACACACACACATACGCGCGCGCGCACGCACATACATATGTATATATATATATGAAAACGTGCTAGAAAATTTAAGTATATTTGTCGTTTATAAAAATTCGCGTGATCGTTCAACGAGAGCGTGTATCTTTGAAACGTGACTACGGTCGATCATTCCTAAAGCTTCTGTACTCCGAATAAAAGCTTTAAGATAGATAAGACTGATCGTAAATATTGATAGGAGTTCTTCGCAAAGTATTGAAACCTTAAAAAAAAAAAAAACAATAGCATTCTTTCAACTCACCAAATTTTCCTTTATCAAATTTATTTAAATTACATATTTCTAGTTCTTCTTTCTTTTCTTTTTTTTTTCAAATCAGATCGAATTTTTCTTTTTATTTTTTTCTCGTTAATATCCTCATCGAGGAAAGTAGATCATCGATAACGTTTCGTTGACGCAGCTTTGGCGAATTTTAGAAAATACGAGTATAGGGAGTTAAAGGTACAACAAAAGGACATAAATAGCGAGAAAAACGAGACTAGAAGGAAAGATTAAAAGGGAAAGGAAGAGGGAAAGGAGCAGAGAGATAGAGGGAGAGAGTGAGAGAGAGTAAGCATGGCGAAAGCTTTTAATTAAAAAGTATCAGGAGTGCGGAAGAATGCGAGAATACAATGCTTGCCATTGGATCGACTGTCATCTGACATTTTTATCCGAGAATACGAGAACAAGAAAGAGAGAGAGAGAGATCAAGGATATACCAGTTCATTAGACGTATCTCTTTTGAGATACATACATAGAAACTTTTTTTTTGTTTACTATGAAAAAAGATTCAATCTCTTTTGGATCGTTGACGGTTCGCGTGTGAGAATTTTCACTTGATTGTGATTTATTCGAGGATCCTTTGAAATTCATTCATCGGTGACACATCGAAATCCATTTATTTCGTTTTTTTCTTTTTTTAATTTTTTGTTCTCTCTCTCTCTCTCTCTCTCTCACTCTCTCTTTCTTTTTTTGCTTCTTTTTATTTTTCAAATGTTTAATCAATCTTCCGTTTTATTTTTAATAGTAGAAAAAAGTAATAATATAAAATAAAATAAAATAATTAAATCTAATCGAGCAGGCGAACGTGGATTAAAATCGAACGGTGTGATACATTGAGCAAAAAATGATTCTTCTTTAAACGAAAATTCGTTTGCGAATGAAATAAAAATAAATGGAAAATAGAAAGCTTCCCGTATTTTTTTTCTTTTTCTTTTTCTTTTACTTTTATGTGCGACATTTTTTCTTTTTATATTTTTTTACATTGCGATACACTGACAGGAAATTATTTTTATCATAATCTTCATCGCGTTTGATATTGAAAAGCATATATACCACCTTACCCCGTAGACATTTTAAATTCTAAAAGACGAGAGTTACGATAAAAGTTACTGGTAACGTTTATAAAAACAGTTACGATTTGAAAAACTTCAATATTTCGTGCCATGATGTCGTGTTGAAATTTCAAGATAAATTCTCGAAGACACGGTTAACTTTTTATCATTTATATAGGGTAACTGTAACTAATATGAGTAATATAGTAACATAATAATAATAATAATAATAATAACTATAAAGTTATTATTATTTTCGACGATAAAAATTTGTTAATTCGTCCATATTGGACGCCAAATTCACAGTCAATCATTTCGAATTTTTATACATTTTTGATTATAATTTCAAAACTTATGTAAATAACTAAAACGCAAACAAACGTTTAAATAATTTCAATTTCATAGAAAATAAAACAAGTACTTCTAAGTAAGCATTAAAAATCAGGTGTTTTCCATATTAGATAGAGTTACCCTAAATGCATACTCTCCAAATATCATACAATTATAATATAATTAAAAAAATGTATTATATATATCCCATATATTAAATAGAATTATCTTAAATGCATATACTCTTAAAAATATCACACGATTACGATACAATAGAAATATATATTAAAGAAATAAAGGAATAAAAAACATTTTCACCCCTTGATAAAGAATGGGATACAGCAGCCAGTATTGCAATAGTAGTAGCTTTGCAACGATAAGAAACAAAGGACGATGTCGCTGTCGTCCTTCGTACCCTGGAGGGATTATTGTAGAAAGAGTGAGATAGAATGAGGGAGAGAGTTGGAAGGGAGAAAGGAGAAGAGGGAGAAAGACGTAGCAAAAGAGAGAGAGAGAATGAGTGAGTGAGTGAGTGAGTGTGAAGAGGGGGTTGAGGGATAGGGAGAGTTGAGGGTGGATGCAGTTTTCACGAGGTGGCAGTGCAGTTCGCCTCGGCAGCTCGTGGCCGCCCACGTTCTCGTGCTTCCACACGGTATTGGAGGAAAAAAGACAAAACTAGATAGAAAGAAAGAGTCAGAGAGAGAAAGAGAGAAAGAGAGAAAGAGAGGGAGAAATAGGATCTACCAGAAAAGGACAAGAAACGTTCTCTCATAGCGTCGATCGAGATTGTCCGGCGTTGTGCCGAGCTCGCTGACGTTGCTATTCAACAGTATTCGCGACTACGTCGTTCATGAAAGCTCCGTTTAAAGCTCTCTTTTTCTCCCTCTCTCACTCTCTCAATCTCTCTTATTTTTCTTTCTTTCTTTCTTTGTTTCCTTATTACTCATTCGTGTACATACTACCCTTTACTTTCTATATTTATTTTTCTTTCTCTCTCATTCTTTCTCTTTCTCTCTCTGTCTTTGTTTTTTTCTTTTCTGTTATATATATCTTTCTCACGTTCACCTCAGTCAATCTCGAGGCAAACCGAACGTCTCGTGAAACGACGACACTCGAGAAAAATTTGATGGTGGTGTGGTTGTGATATGGTAGTTTTGCTGCTGGTGTTAAAATAGACAGAGAAAGAGAGAGAGAAAGAGAGAGAGAGAAAGAGAAAAAGAAATAGAGAGAGAATGAGTGAAAGAGAGAGGGGAAAATGGAAAGAGAGAGTCAACGTCGTTTCGTTTTCTTCGCCAAACAGTCACCTTTCTATCTCTTGGAAGTAACGTACGAGTTCTTCCAATTTTTATTTCATCCACTGTTGCTATATATATACACATCGTTGTGTTTCAAAGAAATACGTCTTCCGTTGAATAATAATCATTCGTGACTGTTGCAAGGTGTTTAACTGGGCTCACTCGTGCATTACGTACGAAATGTAAATTATTTTATTCTCTACGACTTACTTTGTGAAAGTATGAAAAATTGTGGCTTTCTTGATGAGTTATAAACCAACGAAATGTTTTCGTTACGAAGATTTTGAACTTTTTCTCATTTTTTTTCTTCCTCTTTTCTTTCATTTTTCTTTTTAAATCTTATCATTCATGGCAAATGATGTACAGAGAAAGAGGGAGAAGTTCAAGGATCGATCTGGTAATTCAGTCCCACCTAAAAACTATAAAATGGTTAAAACTTTTAACTAGGACATTAGAGTTTGTTTATATGCGCATTAGTGAACGTGCATGTGTGTGTGTGTGTGTGTGTGTGTGTGTGTGTGTGTGTGTGTGTGTGTATGTGTGTGTATTTAAAAGAAAGAGAGGNTGAACGTGCATGTGTGTGTGTGTGTGTGTGTGTGTGTGTGTGTGTGTGTGTGTGTGTGTGTGTGTGTGTATGTGTGTGTATTTAAAAGAAAGAGAGGAAGAAATAGAAATAGATGTGAATATTAGAAGTAATAAATGCACGTATTTCTGTTGATAGTCGCGAATAAATAATTAAAAGTTTCTCCACGAGGTACCATTCAAAGTAATTACGAAAATTTGAACGAACCGACTGTGTGGTGAGTCCGTGTAAACTAACAAATGTCTTTGCCGTCTACATCATTAGCGGAGAAGTGACAATTCTCGCGAGAGAGAGAAAAAAAAGAGAAAAAAAAAGAGAAAAAAAAAGAGAGAGAGAGATGTGTTTACATCTTTGAAATACGCGCTTATTTTCACGTCATCTTTCTTTCTACCATAATGACAACAACGTACGTGTACATATGTATATTTATGTACATGTTCGTACACTTGTGTGTGTGTGTATATGTGTGTATTTGTATTTAACAGTGAAAGGGTCAAAGATACGTGCTCGTAGAATTTTACGATAAGTCGTTTCATATCTCGTGTACACGTTGCAGTAAGGTGTTAACTCCGTCATGGCCGAAAATATTCAATTTCAGTGTAATGTAATAACAAGGGAATTTTTTYCTTTCTTTCATTGATTTTATTTAAAAGAAAGAAAATGAATTTTGTTCTTTAGAAAATTTTGTTGAAGTATTTGTAATATTTATCTTTATGATTGTTTCGTGAGATTGGAAAATAATTGTATGTATATAAATGGAAAATAAATCTATACGTATGTGATAAGAAACCTTGAAAAGGTTAAAAGGTCTATGACTTTTAATTAACGTTGCATTATACAATATCATTCGATATTATTCGAAACGTTAATTAGAGTATTTTAGAAAATTGAATTTCTCTATGGAATTATTATCATCTCATCTATTATGAAGTTGCGTGCTAACGAGATCTATGTAATCCAATTCCGTTCAGTGGTTCTATATACTACGTAATACATGAATCCTGTTTGGAATGTGTAATCGAGTGAGTTTGTGGTCGCTAGGTAGCCCTTCATTAATGGTGTCTGGAGAGGACACTCGTATCACTCGTACCAAGAGGAAATTCTCCTCCTTCCTGTGTAAGCTACTCGAGTTCTCTAGCGAGTAGTAGACTCCTATCCTCTTCTCTCTCTCTCTCTCTCTCATTTTTGCTTTACGATCTCTCTGTCTTTGTCTGGCGGAGTACTCGAGTACAAAAGGCGAGTGGCAAAGGCAGATCTTCTTCAGACGATACTAATGCAAGAACGATGTAAAGAGTGATAGGATTTTTCTTTTTATTTTTTAATTTTTTCCTTTTATTTTTATTTTTCAACATATTTCTTCTTATTTGTACTTTTGTTTTCTATTACAATTTATCGTATCATCGCGAGTTATGAAAATTTACAGTCATCAAATTCGTTCGCATTAAATTCTCGTAAGAAACGTGCGTCGTGAATTTCTTTCGAGCGAGCGAGCGTCAGTAGTACAGGTCAACGCTCGTGCCAGTCTTCCCCATGCTCGTCGTACCATTTTCTTCTTCCTTCCTCTTATTGTTCATTCAGGAATGTTCGAAAAATGTAAATTGAAGAACCAACCTAAAGACGTTCTCGAGGTAATCGGAATCTCGCGTGTTCGTGACACATCGATCACTCAAAATTCCTTCTCACGAGATTTATAAAAAAAAAAAAAAAATGGAAATAAATATACGGATAAGAAAGAGAAAGAGAAAGAGAAAGAGAAAGAGAGAGTTATATTTGCGTTGACAAGGAATAAGAAAAGAAGAATCACGATGACAACGACGAAGTTTATAAAAAGTGATAACACAGGAAGACAAAATATTTTCCTTCGCGTTTCCTTCCTGCTTGTGTAAGTAATGGCAACAGTCGACTCCGTAATTATACTGCAACGTATATCGCGTGCATTGAATATTGCCATAGTCACTGAAATTATCCGCGTGTTTCCTACCTCTCCTCATACACGAGTTTAGATATATTACGTAGAATAGTAAGAGAAGAAGGTCTTTCGACGTGCATGATTTTCTTTCCGTGTTGGAAACTCTGTTTGGACTGCTGCAGCTGGTAAACTCGAGTTTTCCTAAAGAACACGAGGGTTATTACGTCTACATTTTTCTAACTTCTATCTCGTAGCTTTTCATTTGCGAAAAAGATTGTATATAATAATCTTTTATTAAAGTTATACGGGGATTAAACAATTTTTGTCTTTTTTTCACATTTCCATTTTTTAAAAGTTATACAAAATAACATTTTTTCTTTTACATTGAATTGGCTAATAAGTTGTTTCGATATTTTTTAATAAAAAATACTAGTATTATTCATTTAAATATGAAATATGTATATACATATTAATAATTCTTAATTAAAAAAAAATATTACACAGAGTTATTTATGTAATAGTATAAAAGTATAAAATGTCAATTATTTAGAATAAAAAATACTAGTTTCTTTAATTGAAATATAAATTAGTTCAAATTCTAAAATTACTTTAAGAAATGCTTATTTAATACTATAATACTTTTTAATATAAAATATATTATTATATATAATGTTATTTATTTATATCAAGGATACAAAATATTTTTAAATAAAATAAAATACTATCTAATATCATTTATTAAAATATAAAATATGATATATTTGAAATAAATAATATTAATGCCATCAATAGAAATATAAACTAGTACAAATTCCCAAGTTACTTATTGGCCAAGTCAATATTTGCAGACATGTTAGATATATTAAGTACAAACATACGTGATCTACATGTTCTCTGGGTATTGCGTGCCAAGATGCAACAGGAAATCTGGCAACCACTTGAAATTCTTTCTTTCTTTCTCTCTCTCTCTCTCTTTCTCTCACTCTCTCTTTCTCCTCTATTTTTTTCTATTATGGCTGGTTATTAAATGACACATTTTACGTATGATTTGCCTTTTGAGAAATAGACAAGATACGATTAAATAAATAATAAATTAAGAAGTTCGGACAATAGTCAGAACTTCGAAGAAATAGTTGCCAGTGGCGATGGCCTTTCTTCGATCGAACTTTCTCGTTTCTTTCGATCGATGCGAACACAAGTCTGAATAATTTAGTCTTGAGTTTAGCGATCGCATGTTGGGACGATCTTCGAAGTTCTTAAGGAAACGATTCTGACTAGGTTTCGATATCATAAATCCCGAATTTTGGAAGCAGATAAAAAAATAAATAAGATCAGACAATCAGAAAAATATTCTATATAATATTTATTAGATTTGACTCAAATTGAATAATTATTTAATTATCTTATTTCTTATAAATAATAATTATTCAATTTTTTTACTTTTTGTTTACATTAATTATCTTTAATTAGTTTAATATTTTTTTTAAACCCTTATTTATCGAGTCAGCATATTTAAATATTATTGACTAGTATTTTAAATAGTCAATATTATACTAATTGATTGAGTAATTAAAAAATATTTATATTTCATCCTAACTTAATGAATATTGTTATCATAAATACTAAAAAATTGTGTTTTATACTAAACAATAATATTTATATGTATGCTGACCATTTATTTTTAAACAATTCTTACCAAATATTAAAAATTATCAATCAAAACAAAAAAGCAAAACAGAAGTATTACATCACCAAATTTCTTTTTCACATTTTTTTTATACTATGTCTATTTGTATCTAACGAAATAAATAAAACATTTTATGTCATTGGATATCGACAAACTGCCTACTAGATGAAGACAAATTGTTGACGATAATCGTTAATTAATTAAATAAATACCTTTGCAAAGTTTCAGTGGTTAAAAATAAATATAAAATACGACAGAGAAATTTTATGCAACGAACTAATATTTTTCTAAAAAAAAAATTCATTGAAATAAGCTTGTTAAATCATTGGTAATGTTAATATTTATCTATCACAATAAACTTCAATCATTTAAAGAATGATATGTGTTTACAAAACGGATAGTTTGAAAATATCCGATATCCGTTAAATATCCGTTAAATCCCATAAATATCCGTTTTAGAAATATTTTTCTTTTTTTTTTCTTTTGTTTATAAGTCAATTCGCGTAATAAAACGTTTAACCGCATCGACGTATTAGTCGGTAGATGCACTTACGAATCGGGCCAAGTCGTTGAAGCTCGGTGTTTCGAGTCTGTTCCCTGAGTATCGACCGACTTTCTCAGCTTGAACTGCCAGATCTAACATAAGATGTCTTACACGGAAGTGATAACATATCAGCTATCGTTTTGTAACTTCCTATTTTAAAACTTTCCTACTTCCAATTTCTCACCATTTTTCCATTTTTTTTAATTCTATTTTTCTTTTTTTTCTTTCTTTTTTAAATTACACGTTTCTCGATAACACGTTCAGCTTATCTATCTGGGTAACAAATTTGTTTACAATTCATAGAAATTTAATTGGGTCGGTATATTTCGTCATATTTTTTGATTAATATAATAATTATTTTTATCGTTTATTTTTTTCCCATCATCAAATTTCACCATTTACTTAACAATTATATTCATTCGTTCATTATCTTAATTGTAATTTTCTATGACTGTCATTTATTATTGGATCATATATTTTTTCGTTCAAATATTCATACGCAATTCTTATTAATATAAATATTAAACAATATAATATTCAAATATATCGAACGTTTATTTTACAAAATTACTGATAAAAAAATATGTTTTAAAAGGCAGAGAAATCAAATAGAAATATTCATTGAACCGATTCAATTGTACTACCGATTGTTCCTCATTAAGATTAATTAATCGTCGTTATTACGAATTTTAGTTGTTTTGTTTAAAAAAGGTCACATCTATGCAAAAAAAAATATAACGAAGAGATCGTTATACTACTCAAGCTTCCCATTTGTTTTATGCTTTCCGTCATTAACCCTTTCGCTACGGTGGGCCTCGCCGCGAAGTACCTCGTCTAGAACGGAGCGCCGTACCGAAAGTGGGAACATTAAGCGCGCGCAGTCTTTAGCATTCGGAGCCTATTGTCTCAAAAACGACTTTGTGACATTACTTTTAGAACCAAAATGATTTTTGTTCATAATTATGTGACTATAGTCTATGACTATAGTCACCCGTCGCGTATAGGTGGCATCGTGTGACGGGTGACTATAGTCACCCGTCGTGTGCGGGTGTCGTTTTGTGGCGGGTGACTATAGTCACCCGTCGTGTGCGGGTGTCGTTTTGTGGCGGGTGANCGGGTGACTATAGTCACCCGTAGTAGTGAAAGGGTTAATAAGCATCGTATAACGTGTTGCGCATGCGTACGCTGTACTCGTCCCATTTCCAAAGTTCTTCTCTGTTCCTCCACCCTCCCTTCCCATCCCCGCCGTTCCTTCTCTCTTTAGTTTTCCATCGTTCGTACATTTACGGTGTCTCGTCGTACAAACGTACGACGTATAACAGTCGTTGACCTATTAAAGATTGAAAGGCTTATTTAACGCTCGTTATCACTCATTATCGTAACTACTATTTCACGACTACTAACATCAAACGTTCGTTGATCGATGTTCTCGATCTTTATACAACGAGATATCGATCTTGAAGTTAGTTATCGGTTCAAGAAACAATCGATTTTTGTAGGAATTCAATGAATATACTAGTTGGGTTTGTGTAAACGCATCTATGATGATTCGTTTAATAATTGAAAATATCGATCAAATTTTATATATATCTTGTTGTAAGATTAAATTTTAATAATTATCTTGCTAGTTGAATGATCGACGAAAAGGTTTTTATGATGAAATCGTTAAGATAATTACTTTGAAGTTCCTACTTAATTTATAGTACGACGAAGAAAGAAGGGTCTCTTTATGCTATCCGATGACCCAAATTTCTTCAAGCAATGTTTGGATTTTCAGATTTTCAAATCGTTTTAAAACGTACGAAATACAAATCCAAGTACGTTAGATAGACGAATCGAACCTTAATGTAACGACGTGCCGTTATCGTTCGTTAAATCGTCAAATTAATTACGTACGTGGATATTTTGAAATAGTATCAAATCTAGTTCAAAGTATATTCGCGTATGGATGTATGTATATATATTATTTATTATAACAACTATTATGCACTAGTATACAGCATCGGTCCAATAGCATACCTGAAAATGAGTCTCTTCTCTGCTTCGGTGTAATTTATATGCGTCCTATTAATTAACTCCTACTAATTAAAGCCTACCTTTCGAAAAGTCGTTTGCGCAAAACACTTTTACGCCAATAGTAAAAGTTAATTCGATTTATCGAATTACAGATCAAAGCTATTACAAAATATTATTAATAGGCGCTTTAACGATTCTATTTGGATTGTTTATTTGATGAGTTTAATTTAATTTTCTCTGTATTTTATATACATTAATGAAAATTGAACGTGAATCGTGTTTCTTGCATTAACACTCACTATCCCCCCTCCTCTCTTCTCCCTTTTTTTATTTAACGAAATATATTTTTGTCAATATTTTTAAACGAGCTTTAATTAACGCGCGCCCGATTCTTGTTTAGCTGTTAATTAAAGATAAGCTAGCGTAGATTTCGGTGTTTCTCGTTTAACGAGAGTAGTTACCTTTACTCGTTGCGATCTTCTCTCTCTTTCTCCCCCTACCCACCTCTTTCTCCCCACTCTTTCCCCTGTATCGGTCAAATAGCATAGATTCGAATAGTAGAAACGACGATGCACGAAGACGAATCCTCTTGCAATAACATCATGTTATTAGTCTGTTCGAGGGCGCGTAAAGTTTACATGTGCAAGAGAAACGGAAATAGCATTGGGAGTGAACAAGTTGTGTTTGCGTTTGTGTGATAGATAGAAAGAGAGAGAGATACAGTGCCTATCGATGCGGCTACAATACCATGGACTAATTCAATTGCTATTCCGCAAAAGCATACCGAAGCGTAATACAAGCTAACAGGTACATTATTGTTACTTCAATGTTGAATAATGTATCCATAGTCTGATGAAATTGAACGATCCTTATTCCTTGATTCGATCAGCTCCTATTTGCATTGATCGTTGACATTATCTTCCAAATTTTTTAGCATTAGGTATATCGATATTCCTTTTTTTAATGCGGATTTTTCTTTTTTTTTTTGTTTTTATTCTCTTTACATTGTTCTTTGAGATTTTTCTCTTTGGAAACATTTTATCCAAAATTTGTCTCATTATTATTTTATATTTTGTTTCTAAACTGAATTATATTTTTTGTTATATTACTTATTTTAGGTTCATATTTTGAATATTAACGAGACACATTTTTCACGGTAAGAAATAATATCGGGAGATAAGAAGAAAAAAAAAGAAAAAAAGCGAAGTAAGGATCATAATGACAACGTGGAATATATCATTGGCAAAAAAAAAAAAGAAAAGAGGAAAAGAAATAAAAGAGTGAAAAAAAAGAAAATGCAAAGAAGAGAAATATTACCGGTCGGAGGAACGTTGAATCGTTTAGAGAATTTTCTGCTGAGAGAGAAATAACCAGTTAAATGGATACGGAAGATGGAAGGACATTTTGCGGCCGGGTTGTGTTTAAAATGAATGACGGTACGAAAAAATGCGCGATGGGAGTCTCGTTCGACTTCCTTTCGACCATAATGACGTTCTATTTCGAATTTTATTTTTCTTTCTTTATCACTCTCTCGCTCTGCTTATATTCTTTTTTTTTTTCACATAGTCTACGTTTTTGTTTAACCGCGAACTCGTTAACTTGGCAAAAGAACAATGAAATCAGACGATGACTGTTCGCGAAATGAAATAAACCTATTTTTATAGAAAAGTCAATCCCTCCTTATAATGAAGGCATTTTTGTTTTTCTTTTTTAATTTTTTTCCCTTTTAACGAGCATCATTGAAATATCGTTGCATATACTTACGGTTTAATTTAATAACATCACCAAGTAATTGTATGAATTATTAATATCGACGTCGTCTTAATTAATGGCATTCAAAACATGCCAATATAGTGTGTATTTTTATTGTAAATTTATGCTAATATTGTAAAATGGAATATATTTATGGATACGAGTAAAAGGAACTTCTGTCGGTAAAATCGTGTTCATCTCTTACGATAAATTTAAGAAACCCTCTCGAAGATTTGCTTTTCGACGCCATATTTAGATTTCGTGTCTGCTGCGTCGTTCATATATCCTTCATCTTCTTCCCTTACTTCTCGAAAATCCTCAGGGTATTGCAGATTTTCACATGAATCAAAGCTCTCTGCATTACCGACTTTAACTAGTTCGATGTATGGATAAGATGTCGCTACTTACACCTCTCTATTTGATTCAAGAAAACTATAGAAATAAATTCTCTTTTTTATTTGTTTGTCTTTTTTTATTATACAATAAAAATTGTCTTTTGTTTTATTAATTTTTAGATTATAATTTCGATAAAATCAAGTTAAGAATTTTTAAAAAAGGTTTTAACATATTTCTATTTCGGAAACGGAAGGGAGAAAAGAAGGAAATTGTAAGTTTGAAAGTTAACAAAGTACAAAGTGTGAAAAAGCGAGATACTCAGTCGTGAAAGTGGAGGATAAAAAACGTGAAAAATTGTGTAAACTAAAAATATCGTGAAAATCCTTCGAATATGCCCCCGACGACACCAACGGACTCAGCTATGTGCTCTCTCTGTCCGCGATCGAAGAAAGCTCAGCATCCGAAAAAGCTCGTGCGCTTCGACTCGGTCGTCGATACGTTCTCCATCACGGACAGCAACACGGCTAATAATCGGAGGGTAAGATTGATTTTTTATCCATCTAATTCAAAGGATAAATAATCAAAATAAAATAAATAAATAAAAGTCAATTGAGGCATATATTTTTTATAATAATTTTTTATAATAATTTTTTATACTAACTTATTTATTATGCATGGTGAAGAAAAGGACTACCAATTTTGGGGGTCAGTATGTTTAAATGCAAATGGCCAATATTTATAATGAAAAATAAATAAATGATATTAAAATGTATAATATAAAAAAATTTCTAATACTGAATATAAATTTATATGGAATGGAATATATTTTTTCATATTTGATAAAAATAATTTAGCTAACGAAGCATAAGAAAAAAAGAGAAATATTTTTTCGATAATTAACGCGATTAAAAAGAAAAAAAATTAATCTTTCGTATTATAAAGTATTAATAAAAGTATGGATGAAAAAGAAAAAAGAAATGTATAAAATGATATTACAATAAAAGGTTAGTATTTTTCTTTTATTTTGTACTTTACAATTTGTACGATTCAACAAAACGGATAAAAGTCAGAAAGGTGGAGGATTTTTCTTCGGATTTGAGTGTGCGTCGTAGTATGAAACAGCAGATGGCCGATAATGTTCCACAGAAGAGACGAACCCATTCCATTCTTTTATGATAATACAATCTCGTGCATCCTAGCGTGTGTCTCTGAAATGTAAATCAACTACCTGTCTCTTTCTCTCTCTCTCTCTCTCTCTTTTTCTCTCTTTTTATCTTTTTTTCCTTCTCGCTGTCCCTTTCTGTCGATTCCGCACATGTCGATACCCAGAGCACAACCCTTCATATTTTCTCCATCTGTTCTGTCAAACTCAACTTCCATTTACCTTTATTAAAAATCACCGTCCATTCTCCAAATATTTTCTCTACTCGTTTCCACGCACGTGAAAAGAAAAAAAAAAGAAAATAAAAAAGAAAATAAAAATGAAATAAAAACAAAAAGGAACCATCTTCTCATCGAAAAACTTTTCTATCTTTCTCTTTTTTTTTCTTGCAAGATTCGGAAACTTCGTTCGGAAAACATTCTTCTCATTTTTGTCATGCCACTTTTTTCTCCCACACCCTCCCACTTCACATTCCTTATTCAGAAAAAAATTGCCAATCTTGGTCTATTATTCCAATTATTATTTTGACGAAAAAAAATTGAGTTGAATTTTATTCTATATCGCATACTTTATTAAAATTATATTAACGTTTTAATTTTTCGGTAGATGTACTTCTTGATAATAATTTGAAGGAATGACGAAATGAAATGAATACCTAATGTATAAAAAAACAATATATATATATAATAATTGTTATAATATATATATAATAATTGTTAAAATTTATTATGAACGAATGAAAAGGAATATAGATATAAAGAATATATACATAAATGAATATCATATTACTAGGCGTAATTTTCACGCGTCACGTTCAAACGGTGGAATAAGAGAAAACGAGTTTTTTTCCTTTTTTCCTAAGGGCCAGAAGTTGTCCGTTTTCTTAACCCTTTCCTCGCGGTATTCTGCAACATCGACTTAATGCTACTAAAAAAGTGTGTAGATAATAATTGTTGCTTCTAAATTATGAAGCTTATTTACTCGTAAACCAAGACGGTATTATAAACTTAAACAATAATAAATTGATTTCCATCAACGAATAAAAATGGTTATACGTATATGATGAAAGATAGAAAAGGTTAGGATAGTTGGTGTAACGATCGAGGAGACATACGATTTACGGAAACATCAGTGGAAATTTTCGCGTATTCCGTTCGAACAGCCAAACTCTCTTTGTCGTTCGAGAGTCTTCGAGGAGTCCTTACATGTACTTGTTCGTTGAAAGTTGATCCTGTGTCAAGAGGATTTACATCTGATTCACTCCCGAAGGATGCGACGACACCACTAGATTTTCATACACGAACTCCTTCTATACAACTTACTAGAGATCAACAACGATAAACCTAATATGTTCTCAAGAGAATTTTTTCTTTTTTCTTTTCTTTTGCCTTTTTTACTATTCTCCGAGTGTAAGGTAAAGCTTGTTCGATTACACGATTCGAGATAAATCGTTTGGTAGATGTAATAACTCGATCTCGGTTATTGCTTGTATAGAAAATTTTATTTCAAGAACAAATTTTCATTTTAATTTATTTTATTTTATTTTATTTTATTTTTGAGTTTTTTTTTTTCTTATAACACGTAAAACATTATCGAAGAGTTATGGAGGTAGGAAAGATACTTTCGAAGTGAAAATTCATTGTTATTCGTTTGTATATTTTATTATTATTTCGCTATTACTTAATAGTAGTAGTAGTAATAGTAGTAATAATTTATAATAGTAATACTAATAGCGGTAGTAGTGTAAAGTTAAAAAGGAAACAAAATGTTTAAGGATCCGCATCGTGAGCTTTACCTTTTCTCCCACTATATTATTTTTTTCTTATTCCTTTTTCTTTTTCGTAATAACTTTTTCTCGAACTTACTAAGGCCAGCTAGGCTAATTAGCCGGGATTCTTCTTCGGTACACAAGATGAGGAAAATATGAAACGTACTGATCAAAAATTTAATTAGACCGGTGCGTACTATGTTCTCGCTTAAAACTATATAATAAATAGAAACTTTATTTTTCCACTGAGTTTCCCTACGAGACCGCTTACTTTATCTACGATTAATCGTAACTTTATATTTTTTTAATATACTATGTACATTAAATAAAAACAAAATCAACTTTAAATTAAACCGCACTTTTAAAATAACGTATTCTCGAAATATTTTTATTTTTGCCAAATATTTAGAATTTTACGAAATAATATTCTATATGGACGAATATCAATATGAATAAACCTTGAAAAAAAAAAAATAACAAACAAAATGTCTGGATATTAAAAAATATTTAATCAAAAAAATAAAAATATAAATAAAACGTATATGCCCTTGGGCACGTTTTAATATAAAGATAAAGGACTGAAATTTTAATATGATTCCTTTCTATTTACTTTGAATTTAATTGAAAGTAAAATGCATTCATCAAAATTTCTCCGAATGTTAAATAAAAATCAATCTAATATAAACACCATATATATTCATATAATTTTATTATGTTAAAATATCCATTAAAAAACAATCACTTTTTTTTCTGTTTTAGGTAAGCTTCCAAGAAATTGATCATACTGTACGAAACCACGTGACCTCGGTATGTAAAAATATTTCATTAAAATATATTCCATTACATAACATAAAACAGAAGATAATTCAAAACAGAGACGGACAATGACCAACAACAGTATTTTAATAATTATCCATCATCTTAAACAAAAAAGAAAAAAAGAGAAAAACAACAACAAAGAACGAAAATTTTCTCGATCAATGTCTAGTTTATTTTCTTGTTTAATTATCGTTTCGCGATAGGATAAGTGAAAAACTTTGACGGTAAGTGAAAATACTCGGCACGTTTCTTATCGGTCTGAACCTAAATTACGTCATCCATTTCTTTCTCCTTTTTTTTCTTTTTTATTTCTTTCTTCAAGCGTTCTCAAGCTCGTTGTCGTCTTTCGGCTCTTGGTGTTCTCTCTCTCTCTCTCTCTCTCTCTATCCGAAGATTCCTTATAATGAGTCTGACGTACCAAGAATTTTAACGGGCGATCTTTCTCTCGGTATCACCAGGGAGCAAGGCTCCTTACGATTCGACGAAAGATTTACGCTTTTAGACGACGGACCGTATCCTTGCATTCTTCCTTCTTTCCTTCCTTCCTTTCTCTCTTTATTTCTTTCCTCCTTGTTTCCTATTAAACCTTGTCAGTGATATCTCGTCAAGAAAGATAAGAAAAAATAAACGTAAAAAAGATTTTTCCCTTCATTCAACTGGAAACTACAATTGCAATTACCTTGTTTTTTTCTTTTATTTTGTTATACCAATGTTGAATAAAATAAACAAAATAAATAAAATAAGATAAATTTATTCTTCATTGCGGTAATATATAATATGCTCTCATTTCGTTATTAGTCTAATTGCAGATAAAAGTTAGGGAAGATAACATTAAAAGTAGTACGAGTCAACGAGTAAAGAGACACTGAATGAGACTGAATCTACATCTTAATCTCCTAAACTTCAAATCATAATACATATAAATATGAATTAAATTTATTTGGAAGTTAAAAGATATTTTAATTCGTTTCATAGTCGACGAAAAAATTTTAAAAATATTTCATAATGATAATAATCGAAATAGAACGAGTCGACGAGTAGTCAGACGCTAAGCGACACTGACACGAGCCCATCAATTTAATCTCATAAACTCCTAATCGTCGTTGTTGCGAATAATAGATGTAATTAAAAAAATATATTTTTTGTGCATAAAGGATATTTTAATTTGTTTCATCGTCACACAAAAATTTAGATTAAATATGAAAGATAATACTCAAAGTAGTAAGAGTTAGCGATAAGTCCTATAGTGATGAAAACTTAACCAAAAATTTAAATCTTATAAACTTTTTAATCGTCTTTGTTAAGGATGATAAATGAAATTTTCCAAAAAACAATAATTTTACTTATAATAATATGGAATATTTCAATTGTGCCCATAATTATGAAAGTGGTCTAAGTCATATATCTTGTTTTGAGATATTTAAAAAATTATATTTGAACACTATATGAATTCTATATAATATTGAAATAACAAACATTATCTAACGATTCATTGTTGACAATATCGTAAAAATTAAATTGAATTTATTTAGTTTAAAATAATTTAGTGTGAAATAACCGATAAACTCATTTTTTTTTAAACTTTGATTTAGACCACTTTCATAATTATGGGCACAATTATTTTTGTTTTCAAGAAAAAATCTCGGTAGTATAAATCAATGATTTGTAGTATGAAGTAGCACGCATCAATGATTTGTTGTACAAAGTAGTATGAATCAACGATTTATGGTACGAAGTGGTACGAATCAACGATTTGTAGTTTAAAGTAATACGAATAAACGATTAATGAAACAGTACAAAACCGCTGACATTAGACTATAATCAAATCTTATAAGCTTTTAATAATTGTTTTTTTATCATAGTCGTATCAATCGAAAACATGTGTTCTATGTAGATTAGATGCGACAGCTTTCGCATTTTAACAGTGACACGAGTGAAATACCTACATTCGTCTTGGTGTAAAGGGCAGGCCTTTTAACGAGACTTGCTCGTCGGCAATCGTGGATAAACATCGGGCGTCGACACGCGTAGTAAACTACCCCTTGTCGTCGTAGTCGTTGTCGTTGTAGTCGTCGTCGTTGTAGTCATCGTCGTCGCGACGACCTTCCAGCTAAATTTAATCAAGCCGTTAATTATTTTCACCGACGTTCGGCGACACGCTTCCTCTTTCTCTTCTTCTTTGTCGTCGGTCCATGTTTCCACGACTGCGCACACATAATTCTCTTCCGGATGTTTTAGGAAGAACGGGAAGAACCCTTCCTCTTTATCCCTCTCTCTCTCTCTTCATCCGCTTTTCTTTCGTCTCTTTTTAAAGGAAATATCCGGAACGCGTGGCTGGAATTTACGTGGCTCCGTACTTTCTCGAGACCTTGATCCGAATTAAATGTTCACTTGGCTTCCGTCCATCTTCAACGATCAAATCGATAAGTTTGTTCTCGTTCGGATAGATATAACAACTTCAACTAAGTACCACGAATTTTTGATCTTTTTATTATCATTGTTCTTCAACTTCTCTTTTTCTTCACCTTTTCTTTTCTTTTGTTTTTTTCAGAAGAGGTGGTAGGGGGTGTACTGATCTTTTGTTAAACGAGAATGATAAGTCTTATGTTAATTAATTAACTAAGAAAAATAATGAAGTATCCAAATATAGAGGGGTCTCTCCTTCCATCGATTTTACGCGAACAATGTTTGACAAAGTTTATAACTGTTGAAGTTTCGTTAAATTGACGTCAAGGTGTAGATAGTATCGTAAAATCTCGATGAAACTGTTCGTTGGACATAACAATGTGAAAAGTATATATACCTATTTACTTATCTACCTATCTAGCTACCCATCTACCTGTCTACCTACCTTGAACAGCAAGTTAACATACCTCTTACGAACTGAGTTTGTTGGATAACTATGAAATTGCAGGCCGTTGATTATGAGTCGCATTGCTTCATTTCACGCACGTACCCTCTTCTTCAGCGAGTTTAACAAGCTTTAGAAAGTACTCCTAATGGATATTTGCGGCCTCGTAACATACGTCCAATTAAATCCTCACACCCTTCTCTTTCTCCCTCTCTCTCTCTCTCTCTCTCTCTCCCTGTCTTATTCTCAGCTAGGAGTGTAAAACATTTCGCGAATGGGTGCTTACATATATAACGATTTGAGAAGAAAATCAGTACATTGGGAGAACGCGTAAAGACCCATTTAATGACATGAAATTTATTTCTCTACGTATAGTCGCTTTAATTTCCCATAATTATTATTGATTAATTTTTTTTTTTATAATAGAACGATAAAAAATATATACTAAAAAAGAGAAAGTTTGGTTATAACTAATTGCGGCATTCCATAGCGAGTAATGTAAAATCATCAAATTGAAAATGTTAAATGCAAAACACGAATATTTTCATATGCGTATGAAATGAAAAATAATTCCAACAGACTTTAATTAATTCGTAGAATTGTACAATATTGGAAATAATATCATATCGTTATGTATAAATATATTTTATGCGGATATGAATATATGCTATATATGTACGTGCACAATATCTGTCGGAAGGAAAATATGAAAATGAATGTAAGCTAAAGTTCGGTGTTTTTGTTATCTTTCTTAATTTTTTTGTTGCTTTCATTTTATACATTTATTTCAATGTTTCTTATCATTTTTGCGCGCGTGTCTTTCATACGAAAGTAATTTCATGGTTGATAATAACAATGGCATACTAACGTAAGTGCAAGCCAAATAGAGATATTTAAATCTCGAGAGATTAATAATGCGCGAGTTAGAAAGCGAGTCCGTGCGAAGTAATTCGGGAGAGTTTTCAACGTTACAAGGAGCATTATAATTGCAGTTCTCCCCTTTTGCGATATTACAAAAGCAATATTCAGCTTGTCTTGATTTTTCGTGTTTATTATTGTACTTACACGATGTACAAAAGTTGTTTGTCGTAATGTTTTATACGACACTGAATCATATCAAATTGTAAAGTATTAAAAAAAAATACTTCCAATGATTAACATTAAAATGATGTTGCGTTATTATAGATCATATATTTATTATTATTCGAAGAAAATCAACTTACGTGTATATATGTATAATATCTATGCATGCATTTGCCTATTAGATAGTTTTCTCGGTAGACGAGGTACACGAGTGCAAACCACAGAACCATTCGCATATGAATTTTACCCTTCATCCTCGCTCCGATTCGCTCGGTTCCTCTTTTTTCAGGAAACCTTTAGAAAAAAAAATGAAAAAGATTATATATATATATATATATATATAGAGAGAGAGAGGGAGAGAAAGAGAGAGAGAGGGAGAAAAATGAGGTAGTTAGATATGTACCTGTATCATGGTTTCCTTTTGAATCTCTTCCTCTCTGTCTCTTCCTCTTTCTATCTCTCTTTGATCCAACAAACTTATTTGAAAGTTGTACGTAGATGCCTTTCGTTACCTCGGATATTTTTTCGAAAGACTGTTTTTAAAATGATGGACAGTTTCGTGCGGTATCAAGAAGACGCGATAAAAGTACTGCTGAAAGGGCTAAATGGATGAGAGATCCTCTCGTGATTTATACGGGAAATCGGAAATAAAAGTAACGCGTAAAATTCGAGACTGGAAGAGGARGAAAGAAAGAAAGAAAAGAAAGGAAGGAAGGAAGAAACAGAGAAAGAGAAAGAGAAGAAGAGAGTAAGAGAAGTTTGGATGCGGCTTGTGCACGTAGTAACTAAGCTCGTACGCCATCAAACAACTCTAACTTTACTTCACCCTCTGCTTTCTCTCTTCCACTTCCTCTCTCTCTCTCTCTCTTTCTTTTCGCGAAGAGTTCTTCGTTACCTTCTTGTTTCCATTAAGGGTGATGTAGTGCATGAAACGCTTTATCCTCGCTTCTTACACGACTCCACCTACTTTATCTTTCTCCCTTCCACCTATTCTAGCTCTCTAATGTTTTCTATACTTTTTTAAACACTTCGTATCGAACAATCGATCATTTTTTTAAATATATATCGTATAACTATATATTTATTTAAAAAATACATGTATAATATATTACCGTATTATAAAACACGAAATCTTTCTAATTTATGAATTAACCTTCTAAACTATTTTTTACAATTTAATTTAAGAAAAAGAAATTATGAAAATAAAATATACACGAATGTGGATTGAAAAGTTTTGAACCTCACACGGTGTAGAAAACTATTGAAGCTCAAACCTCAACTCGTGTTAAGCTGAAAACTTTTTAACCTTTCTCGTTGGTAGGCTCGAAACTTTTGAACCCTTCTTGCTCGATTGTATTCTCAAGGCTTTTCAGCTCACTCATGTATATTATTTTTATAATTGTTTTTTTGTTTTTATTTAAATAAACTTTTCAAACAATTTATTTTTTTTCATTTTATACGAAACGAATTGAAACATAGGAATACGCATGAAACTTCTTCCTTCGGTTTTTTAAAAACGTTTGAGTATTGGGTCTTACTGTTTGCACATTGTACTGTTTTGATATACTGTGTGTAAAATTACAAAAAAAATTAATCTTCTATCAACTTTGCTCACCCCTTTAGAAGTAGTATAAAAATTCACGATAGGTGAGTAGGTAAAGTATGAAATTGAAATTTGATCCGTAGATTGGATCCAATATAACAGCACGACTAACAGAATATTGGTTTTCAAAGTATAGGATGAGATAAGAACGGATAACTACGAACATTGTTGTAGAAAGAAAAGCAAATTTTAAAGACGGATCAAATTTCAATTTCATATATTAAATACTCGTCTCTAGTAAATACACACATTTTAACCCAGTTATTTCGTACAAAATCTGAGTAGATATTTTTACGAATTAACTGAATTGTACATTTCAACAGTTATATATATATATATTTTTTTTTATTGGTAATAGTCGTCTATAAAACCTACCCACCAACTCTTTCAAAAATTATTATTCTAATTTATNTATATATATATATATATATATATATATATATATATATGTATATTTATTTGTATGCATATTATTATACATCGCAAAAAAGAGATCATATTTCGTGTCATGATTTTATCTCAAACGAACGTACTATACGCCTAGGTGCACACGCAAATCTGCCTGTCCGTTTTGTCCGTTTTTCTCTTTATTTTTTTTCCTTCCTTCCTCTCCGCAGTCTTTCCTTCTCTCTCTCTCTTTCTCTCTATTTCTTCTTTTTTTATTTATTTTTATCCAAGCGAATTAATGACCTATCAAAATTTCGTACCTGTCAAGTTCACGAGCAGATAAGCACGGACGATAATCATCGTAATCGCCGAAACGTGTCGCGTCGAAATTCGCATATTTATGACGCGTTGAATTTTATAGCTCCCTACAAAATTGCGGTGAACAGCGATCAGGTGAACGGAGGAGAGGGGAAGGGAGGGAAGGGGGAGGGGGTTGGGTGGTAGAAATAGAGAGATAGCGAGAGAGAAAGATGGTAGATGGTGAGTTGCGTAGAAATAGGGTCGTTCCTGTTCCACTTCCTTTTCCCTCCGCCTCCCCATTCCCCCTAGTGGGTACACCCTCAGGGAAAGCATTCAAACGAAAAAAGCTCTATGTTTTCGGTCGTTCAACCGTTGTACAACCGGACTCTTATGAATATTTAATTTTCTTTCTCGTAAGCTTGCATCCACGTATTCTTTCTCTCTCTCTCTCTCTCTCTTTCTCTCTTTGTTTTTCACACAGACACATTCTCTTTCTAACGCAGATGTTTTTCCATAATTTCTGGACATTTTTTTGCATGTGTCGAGCCAAAGGGGTTCTTACGCCGCGTTGAGTAAAACTACCCTGTCCAGAAAAAGAAACAGGTAGGAAACGGAAGGAAAGAGGAGTAGATGATTTTTTTTCGTTTTCTTTCTCTCTCTCTCTCTCTCTCTCTCTATCTCTCTCTTTCTCTCTCTATTTATGTCTCTCCCTTCTAAACCCTTTTATCTCATTTTTCCCCCTCATTTTTTCGTCGAGGGGGAACTTGTTTGGAATCGGCTGAAAAGGCTCACACCAGGCGTGGGATTTATTTACTCGACTACTACACTTCTACGTAAAATACTACCATTAGCCAATTATTTGCTAGCATAACATTTTTTCTAGTCTCTCCCCTTTTTTTCTAATCCTACTCGTATCTTTTTTTCCCCTCTCTTTTTTTCTCTCCCTTTCTTTCTTATTATATTCTATCCTTTTCTATCTTATTATTTGTTTTTATTTTTTTATTTTATTCAATCTTTTTCTTTTTTGGATTAAAGAAAAGTTACGTAAGCAAAGAGAAGAAACATTTGTTCGGAGAAATAGATTAATTTTTTTTTTATTACGCTAACCAAATCCCTTTTTTACAATTATATTGGTGGAAGAACGTATTATCAAGAAAATGTGAAATATTTGAAATTAGTTTGGTATTTCGTGATTAGGTATTTCGCGTGTACTTACATTTAAAATCTCTTTTTAACAGAAATATTATATATAATGTAACTGTACAGTTGAACATGAAAATATACGAAACACGAGAAAAAATACTTCTCCTAAAATACTGATTTTTTTTTTACTGTATATAGATGATCGAAAGTTACATAATTTATTCGATCCAAAGTCCCGCATTCTGTTTTTTTCTTTCAAATTAAAAAATAAAAATGTAACCTAATTTGTTATTCAAGATTTCTATTTTTCAAATATATCTCAAATATTTATTTAAAGAACAGCGGAAGCAAAATTGTACATTATGTATTGTATAAGATGTGTACATTTTCCACCATATTTTACGAAATGTGTACATTGTACACTATATTGTACATTGTACACCATAAAAGTAAAGTTGACTCATTTCCGTGGACGTAATATCCATTGTAAATATTTTTTTCTTGAACTTTATTCCTCACTCTCACTATCTTTTTTTCTCTCTCTCTCATTCTCCTATTTTTCTTTCTTTATACATTTTACTTTCTTGATAAATAAATTTTCTCTTGAAATGTCAAGAAAACTTAGAAGGATTAATTCTCTTTTGCTGTTTGAAAATCGCGTGCTCCAGATTTCGATCTATTTCTAGAAACGTAATTTCGCATATATAGAAGTAGCAATTATACTGTCGCATGATTGAACTTTCAGGTTCTAAATAGTACGTATGCGAATACAATATATACATATATATAAGTATAACACGGGAGGTAAAATAGAAATCTACTTTTAAAGTAGCTTCGAAAAATGTGAAATCGCGCGGGAAAGTGAAAAAGGGTAGAAACGTTGATTCATGAGTAGATATGTGTGAGTAAATAGATATATCTATATACTTATATACATATATACATATATACATATATCTTTCCCTCTTTCTCTTTCTCCGTATGTAAGTGTATATGTTGAAAACAGAAAGAGAGGGGATAGAGAGAGTTAGAGAGAGCAAGAGAGAGAGAAAACGATAAGGGTGGGGGGTGGATTGGATCTTGCGCCGTCCAGACCAGCTGGCAGCATCCCTTGGTATCCCACGAGCCATCGAATGAAAACGTCGGCAGTCACTCGCGCGGATCCTCACCCGCGAGATCTCCGCTTACTTCCGTTTCGTCAAATTTCTCTTGTGCCATTTTTTTAATCGTGCCCTTCTCGAGCCCTTCGTTAAGAAAAACATAATTATTATTTTCTTATTAGAAAAAAAAAGAACGAATAATCTATTAATTTGTACGATTAATTTTTCATTTCTCTTTAAGAATACTATTGGATCTTTCCCCTATTGAATCACGCATTTAGAAAATTATTTTATTGTATGCTGTATCATATTTATTAATCGGTAAACGTTGGAATTAAATTTTTTTTTTGCCATTTTGAATTGAATTTATTTGCAAAATTTTGGAACAATCAATATTTATATATAGGGAAAAGGTATTTTACGAAATAGTGAGTTTTATTTCATGATTAATTCCTTTTTTTTTCTTTCTTCCTTTTCTTCGTTCCGATAGAAAGTTTTGGCAATGTTGTACGAAGAAAAAGAAAAGATTTCTTTTGCTCTTGTTCGTTTTTTTCTTCTTCTTTTTTTTATTTAAATTGTATAATATTTTATGATCCCTAGATTTGTAAGATCGAGTTTTATAGTATCAAGGGTACACATTCAAGGACACCCACGCTCTGTCCTTGACATTCTCTAACGAAACGTGACACACTGTATGTTGATCGCGTTCACAGCAAACGCCCACTGACAAAGGAACATTTAACGTTGAATTAGATTAGCGATTTGCACTGGCGCCATTTCCTTTTACACGTTCGGATAATACAAGGAAACGTTAACAAGCAAATTACTTTTGCGCTCTAGGGTAAATATTTGTTTTTGTTTGAAATAGTTTTTAAGATTTACGTTTTTTAAACAAAAACAAAATTATTTTTCTCTTTTTTTCTTTTTTTATTTATTATCATTATCAGAAAAATAAATCGTACGTAAAGTCCAAAAGAAAAATTTCCCGCCAAATAATCTTTTTTTTTTTTTTAATTTCATTAAAAATCAGAACCAATCGTCGTATATTAAAAGTACCAACCATTAGTTTACGAAACACAGTTTGTATTTCGTGTTTCCAGCAGTTTGGACTTTCAGCTGGTCAACTCGTTCGGTAAAGAGCTTACCCGTTCTAAGAGCTAAACAACCTAAAGAGTTTACACATATCGTTGAGAAAGTTTGAACAAAGTTCGTGCAAAGAGTCGTGTGCTTTTTTACTTTTCGTCTTCTTTCTTCTACTTTCTTTCTTTCTTCTTTTCTCTCTCTCTTTTTTCTTTCTTGGATTATAAACCGTGACCTATTAAAATGTCTGCTAGATACATCTTCTTGTTATCGTCCAGCAATTCGTTTGAAGGTCGCAAAAATGGAAAATTCGTGTGAAAGAAGTTGCTTACGTCATCGACTTTTTCGCAATCAATCGAAAGGAGTTCTTGTTGAAACAAACTTTCTTTCAAACCTTACTTTGATTACAAAAAGAAATCTATAGAAAGAGATGTCAATTTGGACGAAGAATTTTTAATCGAAAATTTTTACCTTCTTTCTCTCTAGTATAACCCCCCTCCTTTTTTTCTTTTTTTCTTTTCTTCTTTTTTTTTTTACTATAAAGCTTGTTAACTGTTTTGCGCGTTAATCGATAGTTCTCGAAAAAAAAGAAAGAGAGAAAGACAGAGAAAATGGCACGCTAATCTAACGAAAATTAATCGAAAAGTTAGATTGAAATCACGAACAACTTTAGACGTGAATGTTGTCGTTGACATAAAAACAAAGCGATTATTATATTGAAATATAATGACAATCGTTAATTAACTTCTATACTTTTTCCAATCTACATGCTTCTTATTATTATCATTTATTATTATTATTATTATTATTATTAATATATTTACTTCGAAGTTTTGAATTTCTATGCAGGCTATTACAAATATTACATTGAAATTTGTACTAAAAGAAAATCAAAATTTCAACGTAGAACTTTTAAATTAAAATGCAATCGCAATTTGACTAAAACGTTTGAGAATGTTCATTTTGAAAATTAATCAATGATAAACGATATTAAAGGTTTGCAAGATATTATTAATCTATGGCGATTTAAAAATTAATTTTTTTAATTTAAATCGAAGAGATTAATCTCGAGAAGGGAATTACAAACTGTTTTGTTTCTCAATAGAGACGAAAAATACATAAAAGCAAGAGAGAAAAAGTTAAAAAAGAAAAAAAGATAAAAGTGGAAAGTGTCGGCAGATCGTAAACGTTCTTTGGAAGAGAGAAAATAAAAAATAAAAAAAGAAGGGAGCAAAAAAATAAGAATAAGAATAATAGTTATCGTGAAAAATATCAGCAGTGTCCAACCTGGAGTGCCAATGTGGATCACGCGTAGCGCCCGTCTTCATGGGGATGGGCTTTAACGATAAAAAACTGCGGAGACTACGAAGATTGCGGCTTTTTGGCCGCGCAAAAGTTTACCTCACAGTCCGATGGCCTCAACTGGTTTGTTACATTATTATTACATTATTATTTTCGATATATTATTATTATACATTATTATAATACATTGTCGATGATCAAATTTTCTTTTTTTACATTTTTTGTAGAATCGTAAATATAAAATCAAGATTATTATTTTTTATTCTATACTATATTAAACATTGGTATTTTTTTCTTCTTTTTTAATAATTTAAAAATATTATTAATGTACAAGAGAGATAAATTTTGTTATTATCGTATTAACTAAAATTATTATTTCGTATAATGTGGAAAAGCTAATAATGAATTTGATTAAGTGCAAGTTTTTACGTTATCGAAATTATTTCGATACTTTTTATCTCGTATTTCTTAATTTTATATTTATTTTTATAATATGAAAAAATTATTAGTAATTAAAAAAACGATATGCCTTACATTTTGTCGTAAGGTTCAAATTATTTCGATACTCTTTATTTAATTTTTATTTTATGTGAATATATAGTTTCTGTTTTGTAAAATATGAAAGTTATTAGGAATTAAAAACAATAAGAGGACATAAGAGGATTAGAAAGTATTAGAAAGTAAAAGAGAACTTGAGAAAAGAAAAAATATATATATATATATATAATAAAGGGTTTTAAAGGTGTTAGAAACTCAATGAATTTTTATAGGATTCCCTTGTTTTTTTTTTTAATCAGTCAATTAAAGTGAATAAAGAAGAAGAAGACGAAGAAAAATACTCTCCATATTTGAAAGTTTGCGAGCTTGCAGTTTAAAAGAAAGCACGTTTTTAAATAGTGCTGGAATTGGGATGTGAATTCTCTTCTTTTTATTTTTTCGCCTATTTACCGAGACCGTTTGATATCAAGGTGGTTAAAATGGACTTTCACTGAAAGAACAACCATGCGAAAATTCGAGGAATCGTTTTATCTTTCTCTCTCTTCCTCTCTCTATCTCGTACTCTTTTCTTTCGATCAAGATCGTCAGATAAAAATAAGCTCCTAGGCAAGATCATGAAGCTAGCATTTTCTTCTTCGACTTGCCTGCTTTTTGTCGTTAAAGCTCGTCCTCTTGGAGATAAGCGTACCGAACGTGATCCGAATTGAATACTTTCGTTTGATAACTGACAAGCTTATGGAATAGTTACTTCTTCAACTATCGAATTGCGAATTTTATGATCTTCATCTGGAAAAAAAAATATCAAAAGAAATATCGAAGTGTGACCAAAACTTATGAAAAACTATTATATATATTTTTTAACATTTAAACATCAAAATCAACGACGATTTACGTTTATCTTTCTATTTGTTTTATTAGTTATTATCATAATCTATCAAACAACGAAATTATACAATATTTTAAGAAATTGTTATATTATTTTATATTCGATTCAAATAATAGATTATTTTTAGTGTTAAACCTAAACAACGAATGAACCAATATTTATCGTTATAATCGCTTTTAAAGAAAATTAAAAAAATAATAATTTCATTGTAAAATAGATAAATCTTTTAAGTATTAAAAGTTTCGCCTCGAGATAATTCGATTTTTAAAATATGTAAAATTACTCGTTTGACTGAATAAAATAGTTTCATTGTCGTGTTGTAGGTTATTTCTTTTGCATCGATTACAAACGATTACTCTCGATTCTCGAAGCTTACGATATCGTTCACCGAAGCAATATTGTGCCCGAGAATTTTGAATGTTCTCCTTGTGTATAAATATGTATGTATGTGTATTTGTGTGTTCGTGTGTGTATTTGAGTACTAAGAGTACATATATACGTAGATAAGTTAACATGGATGTGAGCAAAGTGTGTGCACTTCTACGGATGCAGTTCAAGAGGACTCCATCTCTAAGCGGATGCTGCGGATGTCAGAAGTTCTTGCGCGATGTCGTGCCTTCCTCAAATAACACTTGGATCGACCGACGGCGGCACCGCATTGTTGTGGATCCTCAGAATCGGATTGAAATTTTCAAACTACTTCCTTGCTATCCTCCATGCTATCGTTTAATATTTAATCGTAAACCACGTTAAATAATAATAAGACAGAAAAAAATAACGTCTCAGCGTTATTCATTGTTTTTTTAATATTTCAATTTTATTTTTTTAAATTATTTGAATTAAATATTTTGACACTATTTTTGTATGATATATAAATATATCTTTGCGTTTTATATAAATCAAACATAAATTTCAATGGATTAACAAGAAAAAGAATAAGTCGTGTTATATGTTACATTTATCGACTATAATTTTAAAACAACGGTATACACAGTTCTTGTATAAATGTAAAATATATATATTTATTGAAGTTAGCTCTTTGAATCAAAAAATCGTTTACCATGATAAACAATAATTCCTCTCATTCCATGTGTAAACTTGCAATTAGTATCTTTTCCGAAACGTAGAAACGTTATCCACGTTCTTTGATTATACCTGCGAACGGTGTAATTTCAAATTTTCGTTGTATGCATAGTATTTCTCTTCAAACTCTACGGCAATATTTTCCACTTTAAGCTTTGTTACAAACAAGAATGGAATATTAACTTGTCGATGGGAGAGTATTCATTGTAATCTATTCGCATATATATGTATATAGATATGTGCATAGATATGAGAAAGAGAGTCACAAATCGTATGCAAACTTAAATAATAATCCTTGTGTAAACTTGTTATTATACATTTCCCATAAAATATTAACGAGTTTTCTTGATTATTTGTTGCATAAACGAGAAACTCCTACAATCGAGGCTATTTGCAAACATGACACAATTCTATTTAACGGCAAGAGGGTGGGAAAGAGGGTAGGGGACAAATAAACAAATTGCAAGAATAATGTCGTTTTGAAATCGATATTTCAAAAAAAAAAAAAAATTAAAATGTCTACACAGGAATAAATAAATCGTATATGAAAAAGATGAAAATTGTTGAATATTATTTTTCGTTATAAATAACGTAACTTATACGAACATATTTCGTTTAATAAAAATCGATACACGTGTTAGATGATAAAAAATATTTGAACAGTTGTAGGAATTTATCAAGGGGAAACATTACGTGGTAAGATGGTCGCAAGCCGGTAGAAGCACGTAACACGTATGAACTACAAATTTCGTGGGACGTTTATTCTTTTTAAAAAAAAAAAAGAGAGATAGAGAAACAAGAATGGGGAAATAGTGACACGCAAAAAGAATGAGGATAAAGAAAGACAGAGAAAAAAGAGAATCGCTGAATCTTGCTTGACTACGCTCTTTTCTGATTCTGCAAAAGCTTCGGACGAGTATGGGAAAGAAGATACTGAATATTCTAACGATGTTAAAATATTTCTAACCGGTTTCACCGTTGGTATCTTTCAACATTCCGTGCTACGTCTGAGAAGGTTAGCCCGATGGTTTTCTTTGGGAACGAAAGTATGGAAATATATAAAATATACGGTTGTTCAAAATGTCTTTTCTCTTAACGTTTCTTTTTTTTTGTTTTTTATTTTTTTATTTTTTTTTTCATTCTTTTTTCCTTTTTTTTCTTCCCTTTCTCTATCTATTTATTTATCTTAAAATGCGTCGTAAAGTTCTCACGCGAGAGTATACTTTTCGGTTCATGCGATAACGCTGGAAAATCGGTAATGTCGCGAACTCGATCGTTTCGTACCTCGAAGAGGAGGACGTATTTTCAACCGTTTTACTTGTCTCGTCTATTCTCTCGTCACTTTCCGATTGAAACGTAGAAGAAGAAGGAAATCGAACCGTGAAGAAATAAAGATAGAAAGAGAGAGAGACAAATATAGACAGATAGATGGATAGATAGGTAGATAGATAGAAAGATGGATATATATAGTAAAAAGGAGAAAAGAGAAGAATCGAGTTGGTGAATTTACCATCATATCTACATTCAATTTTTCCTCAAGCATGATATTACTTCACCATAGCGCGTGATGCTTGGCGACACCATCAATATTCTTTTATTCATTCTTTTCTTATTTATTTATATTTTTTCTTTTTGTTTCAATTTCAGATCGTAACGCAAATGAGAAAGAGAGAAACAAAAAAAAAGACAAAGAGAAGACCGTCTCTTTGACTCCATCCAATTTTCGTTTCGGTGCTTTAAACAAATTTACTCGCGTTCAAGCTCCTTTAAATTTCCCTCGCCCCATACATTTGCTGAAGAACATTTCTTCTTTCGTTTTCTTCTTTTTCTTTTTTTACAAAACGAATAGATAAATATACACACGACGTTACATAATTATTAATTCAATATTTATTATAGGCAATGTGTGTCCACCATTGAAGAACCAACGACTCATTCGAATTATATCGTTGATTATTCGTACGTTCGACTAACGCCAATATTTGAACGTCCACTTCCCATAATTCCACTCTCCACTTTCCTCTTTCACTTTTTCTCTCTCACGCATGAATCACACATGCACACACATATACCCATTACTTTTAACGCTCGTGCTTTGTTTCTCGAATGTAAAGATAAAGAGGCAGAGGGGGAAATATTCAACTATTCGTATGTGTTTGATAAAATTTTCGATGAAATTTTGATACAATTTTCATAAACGCTACTTGTTATCAAACGTAGTTATTTCTAAAAGTGAAAGCAAAAGAGATAGAGAGAGAGAGAGAAAGAAAAGAGAAAAAACGTAAGGAAGAAAGAAAGAAAGAAAGGAAGAGAAAAAAAAGATAAAGGTTCACTCGTTGCATATTTATCGGATTATATTTACGACAACCATAAGCGTTTCGTCGATAATAAATCCACGGATAGGAGAAGGTTGATAGGGAAAAATATTTCAAGGAGCTTCGGTGATGGTTATATAAATCTACCCCCTCCCTCACCCCCTCCCCCACTTTATTCTTCTATCCTTACCATTCCCTCTCCCCCGTTCTTTTAGAAAAAAAAAAAAAACAACGAAAAAA
Source organism: Polistes dominula (assembly GCF_001465965.1). Next base: position 987,700 of record NW_015149004.1, on the reverse strand, counting down.
AGGGTACCACGAGAAGTCTGGGGCCTCTCAACAGCCTCCTAGAAAAGAGAATAGATACTGGGCGACTTGCAAGGAAACAGCTCACCTTGTTATAATGGATCTCATTACTTTTATCACACGGACATACATCTACCCCAACTCGAAATTACCTTCCGCAAGGAGCCACCCCATACCGCCGTTCTTCTTTCTTCTCTTTTTCCTTTTCTTTTTCTTTTATTTTTTTCTTTCAGCCTCCTCTTCTCCTTGTCCTCATCCACCACTTTTCCAACCTTGCCTCTTTCTTATGGCGCCTCTTTCGGGTCAGAGTTCTCTACCAATCTGCATGCAAAAATTCTGGATGGATCGTGCTTTTGTAAGAGCCCATTCCACCTTTCTCTTCTCCCTTTCCCTCCCTATTCGACTATCCCTCCCACTGCCGCTGGTTTTTATCCCTTGCGTCTCAACCTTATACGTACTATCATTTTTTCGACGACGAAATTGGATAGAAGCATAGATAAGCCTTTCGCCGTTAGCGAAATAAATCCTAGTCATTTCTTCTCTAAATCCTTACCATTGATGATTATGATGATGATGATGATGATGATGATGATGATGATAATAATAATAATGGGAAATCTGTAAAATCGATATATACGAAAGAATGGACGTTTTTTTCTGAAAAAGAAATAAAAGGTAAAAAAAATGTCTTCTACCAATCGTATTAGCAGGTGGATAAGCACGACGAACATTTTCGAAATTGGCTGAACACAAAGGCAGACTCGTTAGAAAGGAAAGTAACGTAATTAAAGTAGTAAGAACAAAAGAGAGTTTTTTGACAAACAGTTTCAATGCGTTGGCAATGTTTCTCTCTCTCTCTCTCTATCTATCTTTCATTCACTTTCTCCCACCCTTTTCTTCGTTCTTTTTTCTTTTTCTCTCTTAAAGTTTACTACAAATGGGACAAACCATCGTCGATTTTATTTGTTGAACTCTTAATCTGTTCGGCCAGTATTACGTCATTGCAATTTACTAATGCGATGAAAAAGTAAACAGACCGCAGAATATAAGCCATCGTCCTGTAACACACGAACAACCACCAACCAACCCGATGCTACTAACACACTGATACAGCTACTACATTTCTAAGTATCACGTAGAGAGGAGAAACACGTTAAATATGTCTCTTGGTATGATTAACATACATGCGTATATACGTATATAATACATGCATATGTGTATACATACCATACAGAATCAGAATGGAAGAGAAATAGGATGGAAACAAGATTGATAAAATGAATATGGGTTTATTCATACATGTCAATAGAAATTGCTCGTTGACATACGCGACAGATATTTAAATGGGATACGTAATTTTAGTTTGTTCCCAAACTAGAGGAATATCGGATTGCGGAACCACAAATATAATTTCGTAATCGTACGATTATGCGAGTCATTGAATACTTCCGATCGGTTGATAGTTGTCTTCTTTCTTGATTCCTTTCACCCTTTATTCTTTTTACTTTTTCTCTCCTTTTCTCTCTTCCTTTCTCTTTCTCTCTCACTCTTTTGTTCATCGAACGTAAAGATGTTTGCTCGATGAACCGCGAAAATCGGACCGATACTTTTCCAACGACGATCTCGGAACATTTCCTTTGGAAAAGTTTATCTCTTTTCTCTGTTTGCCTTCAAGTCCAATGTTTTAGAACGTGAAAAGTGTCGCGTAAGGAAGAAAACTTTGTACTTCCTTTTTGGAAGATAAACATTCCTCTAAGAGTTTCTTATACTTTTATCTTCGTGTCTGGTGATCTATAGACTAATCAAGATTTAGATTTAATAGAAATGAAGAAAGAACTAGTTTTTGCTTACTTTTTTTATATACATCTACGTACGTATATGTGCGTACGCGTGTGTGTGTGTGATGAGATCGGATAGTTCAAGATAAAGATAAAAAAAAAATATTAAATGAAGACAGTGTTTGATCCGAAGCTCGTGAAAAAGAAATGGCAGAAAGTGGAAAATAGTTAGTGAATTTTTTTGTAGCAATCGAGCAACGCCGTTAGGTGTACACATGTGTACATATATGTGCATGATATTAAGCGCGTTTATTAAAAACTCTTGTATTTACGAGCAGTTTCCCACAGGAGCCACGGCTTGCAGCCAATAGCAATGTTATGCGAGGAAAAGCTGTAATCGAAGTTCTCTCTCTCTCTCTCTCACTTTTTTTTCTTTACACTCATACAGAAAAAAAAATAAAAGAGATAAAAGTACGTTCGTAGCAATACTTTTGTCTATTAACCTGAATCCCAAGTTAATGGATTTCTTTCTTTATTTGTTTAGGTTGGTAACAAGAACCCGATGGCAAATTTGTTTAGAGCTTTTCATTTTGCTCGGCACATTCCGACGAACATAATTTGTGTGTGTGTGTGTGTTGTGTCTCTTTCTCTACTTTTTACCTTACCCATTGTGAAAAGTTTTATCGAGGTGTACGAGCCTATCTCGCATCATTTTAGTAGTACACACGAATAATGTTGTTGAATACCGTTAAACATAGTAGATTCACGAGGAAACAGATTTTATCTTAACGAATATCTCTAGTACTCTCGGTAGAAAGTATTTTTCGTGCTCGTTGAACGTGGAAAATGGTGCGAAACCGTTCCGTAGTCTCGTTATAAGAGCTTTTCTGTAAATTATAGAAGCATGTTTTACGTTATACGGTCGATTCGTTGTTTCACACGAAAAGATTAGCTGGCGTTAGTCAGCTTCAACAACGTTTACTTCGAAAGATACGATCGAAGTTTATGCTGACTTGTACGAAAGCTTACCGAGTCTCCTTCTTCTTCTTCTTCTTCTTCTCTCTTTCTAAGATTACTATACTATCGATAATCGAGCTATAAAAGTTAGCTTAACAAATTTGATAGCGATAACAGTGTTATATCTATTCAATCGAAATTTACTATACCACATTGAATACTTTCATTCTCAAACAATAATAATTATTCAATGTTTAATACCATTGCGAGGGTACTAACGATGATCGAATGATTGATTCGATGATTACGAATTATTGTCACCGTTACTGTACGAGTTTTCCACGACTCACGGAAAGATTAATCGAGCGTGCATTGTCCACTTGGCGCAATTATCGTTCAGGAAGATATCGGAACGATCTAACGGTGCGTACATATCCGGTGGCATTGGCTTCCGGCTCGGTGCAAAATTGGCTGGTGAGATTGGCACGAAGTTACGACTGAGATTGGCAGATGTATTATTGCCTCTGACGTAACACGTTATAGGTATATGTAGATTTTAGGGATGATGTGTGTTGGTGATGGTATTCCCAAATGTATCCGTTAGATGTTTCGCTACGAGATTGAGAGAGAGAAAGAGACAGAGAGAGTGTGTATGTGTATATGTGAATATGAGTATGAAGGAGAAAGAGAGAAAGAGAGAGGGAATATTCCATTTGCGGAATGCAACGTGTGGCTTATGGAAGTGTACAGCGTGCGATAATCGATTTCTTGATGCTCTTTGAACAGTATGCTATCTTCCGTGTTTCTCTCACTATGATAGTTTTTAAATATTCATACACTCGTCCCTATACGCGCGCGCGGGTGTGTGTGTGTGTGTGTGTGTGTGTATGTGTCTAAAGAAAAAATAAAAAAAGAGAAAAGAAAAAAATATGGAATAACGAAGGGTAGAAATATTAGTTTTTTTTTCTGTGCCATAAAGAAAAATTGTATTTCTTTTTCTTTTGGTTCTCATCGAAACTATTCGACGTTGATTTAATCCAGTTAAAAGAAAAAAGGAATAAAGAAATAGAAAATAAAATAAAATAAAAACAAACGAGAAAACATATCGTCAATATCATCTAACGAAATAAAAAAAATATATATTGTTTTCATAACGATCTCGTTTGCGCTGTAGGAAAAAGAATGGATCAACGCGATGTAGCCAATAACTTTTGTCTCGTAGAAACTTCATTGATCCGTTTTGAATAATTTATCGAATGGGTTCTAGATAAAACACTCCCTTCCCCTCTGCCTTCCTCCCACCTCACTCTTCCTCCTTCTCCTATTCCTATCTTTCGTCCTTCTCATCCTCCTTCAGTTTCAGTTTTTCATCTCACAAAGGAGAAAGAGCTTATCCAAGATGAAGCTTCTTGCGAATGTAACGTGACGTGACGCGCAAAGTATGGAAAATATCTCTCTCTCTCTTTCTCCCTCTCTCAATTTTTACCAGACTACGAAAAAAAACTCAATCTTACATCAAAGTTCTTGTCGGAGTTCTTTCTCGTTAGTTAGTTTTTCGTTATTAAGAATTCACGTAAATCTTGAATTTTTTCTCTCTATTTTATTATTTCTTTCTTTCTTCTATTTTTCTCATTTTTACATGTTTATGTA
>NW_015149004.1:954795-983313 GCF_001465965.1 Polistes dominula | reverse complement strand
AAAAAAAAAAAATAGAAAGAAAAAAAAACATTTTTGTACTCGTTTTTTCAGTTTGTTTGTTTTCTTTTCTTTTTTTTCTCCTTTTTCCGAGAATGAATGCAACGTAACGCGCTTCATTACTAACTCGGGGAATGCACTTTACATTGTTCCTGCTAGAACGGCCATTTCGCGAAACGTGGAAAACCGAGAGCAATCGGTCTATGGATCGTTAGGGAAGTTTGTTTCGAACGTTTCGTACCTTTCAGCTTTGGCGCGCATCATTCAATTTAGAAATCCATCTCGGTAGTAGCACGTAGGGGTACTTTATTTCTCCCAACAGACTCAACTTTCTCTCTCTCTCTCTCTCTCTCTCTCTCTCTCTCACACACACACACACACTCTTTTTATCTCTTTTTCTCTTGAACTTCGAACTCGTAAGAGAAAATTTCATTTCGTCAATTAGGATGACCCTTCTTTAATTCCCAATTCAGGCTATACCGAGCAGATCGAATAATGAATTTACCTTCACGTTAGAACATCGGGAAGAATGATACGGTTACATCGAGAAGTACTGGGTTAGAACGATTTTCTTTAATAAAAAATTAAAATGATATCAATTTGTAAAAGGAAAGAAGAAAAATGGTATAACAAAAAATATGTGGGTTTAATTTTTTTTTTTCAAGAGATAAGCGTTATAACAGCGAATAAGATTAATTTAAGGTTGCATGCTAGAACCTTGATAATTTGCATCGATCCTCGTATTCCTGCACGAATAATAATTATTTATAAAACTTGTGACAAGGTATATCGTGTTAAAATACAATTTTAATATACTACGATGAAAACATTTCAATAAACTTCGAATAAAACGATATTTTCATAACTTCGTTCTCATATAGTACAAATTTTATTTTCCCGATTAATATTAACGCACTTTTAGATATTTGTATTACTTAACACGATTTCGATGCAACACGAATCGAATCAATCGTTTTAAGAAAAGTTTAAATCCATATATATTTTATTAGTACCTATAATATGCTAATTTATTGATTATATACAATTATTTTAATAAAATAATATGCAACAAATAAAAAAAATAAAAAATAACTAAAAGGATACAAAATAAAATAGTTTACATACATATGTTAAGAAAGCAAAGAGAAAGAAAGTCTTGGATATATTCCGATCTCTTCTTGTATTCGTTTATTCAAGATAAAAGGAAATGCATAAGTCAGAAATTTTTCTGCCATCGAAATGATAAATTCACTATTGGAGCGACGTCAAGCCTCGAGTAACGTACTCCAAAACTTGGCAGGCGGGTGGACCACTCTACTCCCTTTTTCTCAATCTATCTCTCTCTCTCTCTCTCTCTCTCTCCTCTATTTTGTCGTTTTTCTACCAGTTTTCTGGGCTCGAAAAGCTTTTTTTTTCCTTTCCTTTTCCTCCTTCTTTTCCTCTTCCTGTTCCTCCAAAAAAAGCAAGTCAAACAGAGTTCGCAAACGTATGAAGAACCATCTTCTTCTAGCATTGCAATCGTTGATTATCTTTGATCTTCGACCGGTGGATTACCAAGAAGAGCCAACTCAGCTTTCCTTACGATTTCTTCGACTCTTATCTATCCAACCTTGACGACATTTGACTGTTTTCAAAAGCACAAAGGTGCCCCTTGCTCGATTTGAACGCGATTGACTTGGTCGCATTCTAAATCCTTTATGCTAAATCTCTCGACTCTTATAAAGCATTGCAATTTTTCTCTACAAAATTTTATTATTTATAAGATTCTTTTGTTCCATAAGATAATATAATTGACCTTAAATTTTTTGTCTTTTATTTGTATATTGAAATATTTAACTAGTATCATATTGAAAAGTAATAAATATATTTATTTTTAATTATTATTATTATACTCTCAAAAATTCGATATGATTTCGTTTATAAAAAAAGTAACTTCAAATTTGTGTTTCCCTTTTTTTTGTATCGTTTAGTATAATAAACGTATAGGTCTTAATTATAATAATATTGAAATAGAGCTATATCGTTTTCGTACGATTTGAAGTTCGATTTCCTGATTATTTCCGAACGTTCTAACGACGTCTGTCCCTTCGCAGTTACCGGAATTGTAATTTGATCAGTGATACGACTATGCTACGCTGATTGGTAGGTGGATGGACAAATATTCGATGTTTCGACGGCTGGAATAAACCGCGAACCACCAAATCCCACATCGTACGTCTATGCACTCTCCCAGGAACGGCTCTTGCATGACGATATTCGAGTAATGCGTCATATTACCACCACGCTGTGGTCTATTTAATTAGTTCCGGAGCTTTGTCAAGCTAGTAAACGTTGGCTCTTGCCTAACTAAACCAGCCTGATTATCGACTCGACAGCACATTCGTTCCTACCTCGGCTTATATTCCATCGTTATCGAGTGTCGACCCAGCGCAATGGCTAACGACAAATTTTCATTCAATTTCTATACCATTGCTTTAGGTTTAGGTTATTTCATATTTTAACGTATTAATATCTAAAGCTAGGCTCTAATAATCGTTATTTTATTATTTTTTTGATGATTTTTAATTAATACACTTCTCGTGTTATTTTAACTCGAAATGCGAAAGATAAAAAATAATTTATCTTACATTAAAATTTTTTTGGATTATAACATCGTAACATACTCTAGGGTATTGAATATCGATCGGTGAAAACATAAAATGAATATTTTTACAAAATATGAGATACAGTTCGTGAATTTATATCGCTTGTTTTTCAATATTTTATATTATTTCTATGATGTAAAACTAAAAAATATATGTGAATCCGTAAAAAGAATATTTTTACTAAATATGAGATATTAAGAATATGAGAATTTAAGAATATATTGTTATCTATATCGCTTATTTTTTAATATTTTATATTATTTCTATGATATAAAACCAGCAAAAAAAAAGAAATATATTTATCCTTTGACAAAGATTTAATATTAAAATAAAGATTATTTGTGTTTTATTTATTTGCATCAAGCTGAACTAGAGAGAAAGTCCACTCGTGTGAAATATACCGATCATCCTAAAACCGCACATACGCGATTTACAACTTGGACAATCAAAATGGTTTAGAAAAATATGCACGATTGGGAGTACCCAAAAACGATCAATCGTAAATAATAGATCGTCGGTGAACGTTTTAGTAGAGAAAATCCCATAAAGCCATAAACTCGCGATGCTCGTAGAAATTTCCAGTTGAATCGTTGCCCTCGTCGTCATTTCGGAGTAAGCTTCGATCGAAGGACGAAATTTTCGTGATTTCGTCCAACGACGAGGATTTTTCCCTTTTTTGGAAATGATGCAACGAGACTTATGCTTTCGTTTTCATAACATTTGAATACGTTTATCGCAAAACGTTTTTAGGCTTAAGTAAGTTGAAATAAAAAAAATAAAATAAAGAAACAGAAAGAAAAGAAGATAGAAATGTGTTTCTTTTTTTAATAGTAACATTTATCGTTTATCTATACGGGGTATTCGAAAAAAAACCGTATGAAATTTCGCAATCGTAACGTGATTGTATTATCTATTAAAAAAATACCATTTCTTGTCTTTCGGTATTACATTTTTAAATGTAAATGTCAATAGAGGTTTTACATCCAAAATTCGATTCGATAAATTGTAACACGAGAGAGAGAGAGAGAGATAATATTTCCATCATTTTTATACTTTGACAATCTCGTTGTCAATTCACTTCGATCATAGACATACGATTTTGATGAACCTAATTGAAAGGTAGGGAAAAAACCAAAATTATGACAGACTTTGCCTACATTAATTGGCATTGTCCCTGATCCTGACGTGAGTTTCCCATTTTTCTTTCTACTGATGTATCTTTGACACATCCTCAATCTATCCGTCTCGTTACTACTTCTTTTTCTTCATTTTTTTATTCCACAATGATATCGAATTCGTGAATCCATAGAGGTTTCAGTAAAAGTGCCGCAATGCGCTTTGACGTAGAGACACCAACGCGTGGATCCTGGCGATACGTGAATTTATGCGGCGTAAATGGCTGCTGCGTTCGATAGAGAGAAATAAAGAGAGACAGAGAGAGAAAGAGAAATACAGATATATACAGTGTGTACCCAAAGTCGTTTTACCGAGAAAATAAAAACAAAATGAAAAGTCAATATGGGTTTAATAAAATAAAAAAATTTTTTCGTTTCAATGTACGAGTTTTCAGTTAGAGTACTAATAAAAGAAGAAAAAAAATATGGATACACTTCAAATAGATTTGCCAAAAGAAATTAATAATTTTAAAAGAGTTATATATAAAGCGATTATATTGAAGCAACCCTTGTATTTATAATAGAAAGCGAGTAGAAAGAAAAAAAGAAAATAAAGCTAGTTTTGTTCATCGATGCGGAGGCGGTCCCATGGTACAAATGGCATCTGTGCTACGATCAACTGTCCATCTTTTTCTGTCTCTTTCTCCTGTTTCTCTCTCTCTCTTTCTTTGGCACGATAAAAGGGAATAAAAGATTATAGAAAACGGCGAAGATAGATATTGCAGTTTTCCGATCTCCCTCGTTCCGCGTCATTAAGATAAATTTATTGACTCGCGAAAGTTTTGCTTGCGTTTGTTCGCACACTAGACGCCAATGTCGAGCTCTCTGTAGATTTTATTTAGATAGAAAACACGAGCGCGTTCCGCTTTCGAATCCACGCCTCGTTCATTTTCCTTCATCGATTCTCCAGGATAAACTCTCCGTAGTGGATTTATCAAGTGGATTTACCATCCCCCCTCCCCTCTACTGCCCCAAGCTAAACGGAAGTAATTTTATTTTGCCGACCTCTAATTCCAATCTCTACCGTCTCGTGATATCTTTTGATACATCCTTCTTTTGGTGGTCACTACTTTTAATTTAACCGAGAGCGACTAGTCGGTTTATGAAGAGATGACAGACTTTTAAAAAGAAATTCTCTCCTTGGTGGTTACTAACCGTTCTTTGTGTGCAAAGAAAAAACTATCGACTGGGGAATTATTGCTAAATAAATCGGTGTCTGGCGAATCTTTTGAAAGTATTTTCAATCTTTTGCTGCAGTGTTAAAAACTTGCAATTCTAGGATGTAATTTTATATTTATAATTTTTCTTCCTTTTTTGTGAATTACATTATTTTTTATTTTTTTGCTTCTTATTCATGATTAATAAAATGTATTACTGTTATTTATTGTATTAATATTTCTAATCATTCTTAGTCAATATTCACAGAAATAACATTATATAAATTTCAAATAAAATGCAATTGAAAAATTGACACGCCAACATACAAATTAAACAAACTTACATTATCATAAATTAATATTTCATATCGTTAATTCAATTAAATTTATCCATTTGTTATTAAGAAATGAAAAGTAACTTGAATTGGATTCGTAAATTTAAAGAAAAATTCTACTTCTCTACGATTGTGCTCTTCCATCTTTTCTTCGAATCCTTTGAAAATATTCGTTTCGAAGCGTAAAACATTGAAAGTAGCAGTCGTTTTCACGCGAGCCTCGGGCGACTGAGTTTAGTTAGAAGTTTATCGCGTTAATTGAAGGTTTCGGACTCCTCGGATCGAACCGAGCCCACCCCCGCAGGGTGGGGTCCAGCTAGCTAATTGCCGCCTACAATTTCTGCTAATTACTTTCTCGCGAAGTTACCACCACGACTGTAGTAAGAAGGGGAATGCCCCAGTGCGACTCTCTTTTCGATTACTTATCGGATGGCGATACCGAACGTGAACGGGACGAACGATAATGGCAAACTCGCTGAGAGTAATCGTCATAGTCCCTTTTCTTGATAACGAGGAAGAGCTTCTAAAGTTAGCTCGTTAAGGATATACGTACGATCTCGATTAGAATCTAACGATTTCCTTCATTTCTTTACTTTCCCTTTCCTTTTTCGCCTATTATCTTTTGTTTACGATATTTCAACGAAAAAATATTATTTATTTCTTTTATTATAAAATTACATTTGTTACCTCTTATATACAAAGTCTTTCGTATCTTTTACAAGTTTTAATTACATGTGAAACGATATGGAGATTTAAAACTTACACGTTACATATTTTTATCTTGAAACAACATCGTTACATTACATTAAACAAAAGTAATCTGGTTTCAAAGGAGACAAATATTATTTAAAGAATGTCCTAAGAGAAATATAAACCAAATGTCCCCCTTCGGGAACATTCAAAACCTAATACCGTATCAATGTCTCTCAAAAAAAATTTCACTTTCCAAAATAAAAAGGGTTTTATGCTCGAGTTAAATTTAAAAAGGAAGAAGCGTGTGTCAACGTGTTAAAATTAAACTTGGGGTAGAATCTAATAAATTAAAACGTTTACTTAAAGGGTGATTAAAACGATTATTTAAAATTTGCAATTTTCAAAGTAGATTAGTCAAATAAACTTCGCGTTTTGATGGAATAACGCATGAAAAACAAGCGCGAGATTTAACACGAAATTATATAATATACGTATATATATCGCACATTAACAAGGTTCTCTCTTTGCATATGCAGATGTTAGGTATCTATGTGTACGTATGTATGTATGTACAAGTGGCAAAAAGGTAACGTTGACTATGCTGAGTGAGCGGTTTAAATTATCTGGAAATGCATGAAGAGAAAGGGAGAGAGAGAGAGAGAGAGAGAGAGAGAAATAGTAGATAGGAGGTTTGGATGATAGGGGAGTTGTAACTGGCTCCGAGCCCTTTGACAAGGACATCTCAAAGCAAGAAGCCTCTGGCGTAGCCACTAATCTGCAGGTTACCTATACGAGAAACCACTGCGTCCACTTCTCCACCTCCTCTTCTTCCTCCTCCATCTCTTCTTCATTCTCCCCCTTAGTTTACTCCTCTCTACACATTTGCATTCTCTCAACATTGACCTCTACACAAGTAGTGGTAACACTTAAGATGCGTTCCTTTCTAAATGGGAACGTGTTAATAAAGCTAATCGTACTACTGGTTATAGATATATGTATAATCACGAAGTTGTATAGCACAGAACTTGCAATGGACAGTTTACATGCCCTTAGAAACGATAACTCATTCATCTTTGAACAACATAATAGCTTATCTTCTAACTTATGATAAAAGATTGTTGCAATGGGAATCTATAAATTATGTCATTTGGGATTATCAAATGTAATATAATATTTCGTCTATGTTAAGACAAAATTTATCTATACTTATATCTTTCTTCGTGAAACAATTACTTGTTTGAATTTATTAACTATTACTTTTAAAAAAGCATTAATAAGTAGTAAATGAAAATATTAACAAACAGCAAACCTAATTTTTATAATTAAAAATTTGTCTTATACGAGAAATAACTTAGACTTAAGTATTAATGTTTGTTAGTAACTATTGTTCGAATATAGACGAATTTTTAAAATAACCTTAAAGATTTTGATTAAAATTATTTATACATGTAATATCATAAGTATTCTTTCATTTTCATCAGTATTCCCTCGGATAGAATTTATTTCTTCTCCCAAACGTTGAAATATAAGATAAAAAAAAAGACGAAAGAAAAAAGAAAATAATAGAAAGAAGAAAAAAAGGGAAGGGGAAAGGAGAGAAATAAAAGGAATAAAAAATAGAAAGAAAATATGAAAGAAAAGAAATAAAATATCGTGCATGTCGGAGTGCAGTTTCAGTAGACCTTTTGGAAACGACCTTGCTCGAGGCACGTTTGCTCGAGGAGAGACATATCCATTTTCCTGCAGGCTCGCGTTTCTTTAGAAAATTCGTTTCTCCGTTTTCTACCAGGAAAAACGAAATAAAAGGCTGTCAGGACATGGAAGATTGCAATGGTAGTGGTTACCAGTACTAGGTGGTGGTGGTGATGGTGATGATGATGGTGGTAGTGGTGTGGTGATGGTGATGGGGGTGGTGGTGGTTTTGATGGTGTTGCGCGGAAAACCCGGAAACAACTCACGCAGAGCCTCTTTAGTGGCTCGTAATTCAACATGAGCTTTTCTCGAATTTCCAGCAGCCGTTGGTAGGATACCGCCAGTCTAGGATACAAATTTTGCACGCACATTTCCATGCTAACGGCCAGTCAACGTTCTTTAAAAGAAAAATTATGATGGAGAATAATAATAAGAAGGGGGAAAGGAAGGAAGGAAGGAAGGAAGAAGGAAAGAAAGAAATAATGTTATTGCATTGTTCGCTCGAATCGATAAGAGAAACGTAAATCATTGTAAAATATTTATGAACATAAAATTATTCAATTTGTGATAATAACGTTCGCATATTTATTCGAGCTGACTATATACGTATATATAAATATTAGTTTCGATCTAATATCGACTCGTAAGTTCGTCAACGAAACATTCGTTAGAATATCGATAAATTAAGTTAATGTTAATCACTTTGAAACACGAGTCTCATTATCAGTCGTTCATATACCATCGAGAAAGATAGACCTCGTGCATCAAATAGTTTTATATCCTAATATTTATAGCTTTACATATCTTATCTAAACTATTTGTTCGTTTCTTACTATAGTATTTTCCTATATAAAAATGTAAGTTTAGTAATATTGTTATGTGAAAAGAGGGTTTCGAAATATTAGAAAATAAAAGCATAATAAAATCATAACATTTAATATTTCGCATTTTCTTTGGAGAATGGTTTTTTCGACATAAATGAAAATTTACTACTGCACATTCGGTGAAATTAAAAAATAAAATAGAGTACTAAAGAAAGAGAGAGAGAGAGAGAAGGATAGTAGATACTTACCGTGATTATCATTGGACTCACGTAAAAGAAATAGAAAAAAGAAGAATGAAAGAATGAAAGAAAAGGACGAATCTAAAAGAATAAGGAGTATTCTTTTCAGAGTGAATAGTAGTAGGTAGTAGTAAGCTAAGTTTAAAATGTATTTCAGGTTAGTTTTCAAGCTTGCGTCCACCGAGTCGTCGATTCGTTTCACTTAAGAAAAGATATACAGCTCCCGACCAATTGAATAATTCACCATGCAAAATGCCCTAACTGGATTACATTTAAATAATTAAGCTACTACCCGAGCCAACTTCTCGAACCTGCGGCGTATCCTTAAATATAACGTTCCCTTCGAACGCTTGCGAATTAGACGCGAAAAAAGAAATTGGATTCTTGACTACGATTGGATATCTTTTATTTTTCCTTTTAATTTATTTTTTTTTTTTTTGCTTTAACGTAAACAGATGGTAATTTCGATAATCTACTTATTTCTCATTTTTTGCTTTAGATATTTTATTCTACGTATTTTCATATAAATCGATTTATTTTTCTTTATTGAGAATTTTACGTTTAATTCATTTATTTTTCCTTTTTTCTTTCTTTGATCACGTTAATAATTAGAAAAAATGATTTTATTTTATTTTAATTACTTGTTTTATATTATTTGGTCAGTATTTTTAATAAAATATAAGAATATGCCACATATATCAATGAAATTAAAATATAAATTATTAATTAAAATAATAAAGGACGAACAAATACAAGCGTATAATAAAATATTAATAAATATGAATATATATGCATATAAATAAATTGAATCGAATAATTTTTTAATGGACTAGATAAAAATATAAATAAATTTCAGTATGACGCGAGAAAGGACAATTTAATTCGTAAATAGATAGACATTCGGTGAAAGGTAAGTAAACATACGCGATTTATGCGTGAAAGAAAAAGTTAGGCGTGTTATAACACATCGTCGAATTTCAACGACGAAAAAGAAAGAAGACAGGCATTTATACCGCAATCCTCGGAGATAGAGGAAAGTATGAACTCGTCTGCGTGCCTTTGCTCTCCGTGGAATGTGGCTTTACTTAAAGTTTGGACGTTCTCCAAACAGGTAAGCGAGAAAAGTAGAAGAGAAACAACGTTGAATATTTTAGAATGATAGTGGGGTGAGAGGGTGTAACGCGAAACGTACGTAACTAATATTCGACTGACGTTTAATTTAATTAATTAGTAAGCGGTTAAATTATTTAATGTTTTTGATAGGTTTCATAATTTACATAAATTCAATTCACAATTTCTCATAGTAAATGTTATTATAATTAGTAAATGTCTTTCTTTCTTTCTTTCCCCCCTCTTTCTCTCCCTTTAAACACACATACATACACACACAATAGGTAAAGAAATTCTTGTTGAAATAGTTTCGTGTTTATAGGGAAAAGGTGATGACATAAGCTTTTCTCGTGTAATAGAATACGAAGGAGGGAAACGTCTATTAAAAGAGAAATAAAATCTAGTCTATTTGATAGATCGCACAAATACATATACACGCACACTCACGTATACATTTACGTAGACGTTCACGTAAACGCGAGCTAAGCGACACAATTAAATAGCTAGGGAGACCACCCACTCGATTCACCATTCGCTTCCATATATCCAAACCCTTTCTTCTCTTCGTTCTCCTTCTCCTCCTCCTCTCAGAACCCTCCTATGGGTCGTTCGTTCCCAGAGCTTTGCAGCAGATCTTTATTGCGTTTCGAAGTACCGGCAAGCACAAACAAAGCGGTAATCTGTCGCGCAGATTGTTGCGTCGTCGTGTACCCGATGCTGCACGAAATTGCATTCCGTAGTAAACGGGCGAAAATGGCGTAGGGCGTGTTGCTCCGAATATAGAAGAGGATGAAACAAGGTAAAGAGAGAGAGAGAGAGAGAGAGAGAGAGAGATAGAAGACTGCCCACTTGCATATAACAAGAACAACGGTATCCCACGATTTCACATCATGAGCACATACCACCTTCATGTGAATTTTCCCAAGAATTTGTCTCTTTCGAAACATCTTAACCCTTTGTGACCCAATTTTTTGTTACATTTTTGTAACAAATGAAAAAAGTGTTTCCAGACAATAAGAATTACTCGTGTTTATTTTTTATACAACATTATGGCATTATATCAAAAGTTTTTTATTTACAAAAAAAAATGTGTAATGATCATGATACCTTCAGCTAAATAAAATATAATAAATTAAATAATAGTTTTTTTAGACAAAGATTTATTTCTTTCATTAAATATTATATTATGTTATAATACTTTATAATATGTAATGATATGTAATCAGATTCTACAAAAGAAATACATTAATACCTTCGTATATGAATAAACAAATAATTTAATATGCATATGCATATCCTTAAAGCATGTTACTTCAAAAGTTATATGACGTTACGGAGGGGTAAACAAATTTTTTTAAAGGAATACCAGTTCTTGGTTAACATTATCATAAATTAAAGAGAATAATTGCTCTTGTTGTAAGGACCTTTCTCGTAACGGGGAAAAGTTAATGATTTCTAAAAAGGGGATTCGAGATCTTAACGTGAGAATTATCAGAAGAAGAAAAAAACAAGGAAAACGAAAAAAGGAAATAGGAAAAACGATATTTCGTCTATTAAAATGCCGAGAACCTGCCGATCGTTGTCGCTAAAAAGCAGATTCGATCTTAATTACTATCCGGAACCATTATCTCTCTCTCTCTTTCTCTTTTCCTTCTTTCTTTCCTCTTCTTTTTTTCTTTCTTTAACTTGGGAAAGCTCGTAAAGCTTTCTACCACCGCTAATGGGGAAGTAAAATGTCGAGAACCAAGATCCCTTTCGACGTTTAATCCAATGAAGATTTTTTATTTCCCATCGTTACTTTTTTTTTCTTCTTCTCTGCCGATCCCTCTCTCCTGACTCGCCCCCGGTTATTTTACTCCCCTACACTTCCTTCTTCATGATGCTCCTGAGTTGATTATAAAATACGGATCTCGTTTACGAGAGACCAAGCCTATGCGAACCTTTTCGTGCGAATTATCGGTACGCTGATCGACGATTTACTATAACAAACAACAATTGGCACAGAAAAAAAAATAAAAAAAAATAAAAAGAAGTAAAAAATAAAAAAAAAATACGACAAATAAAAAGTACAGAGAGAGAGAGAGAAAGAAATCAGTTAATCGAATCGATTTACAAATGGTCATGTACGTGAAACGTGCTGTTCTCGTGTTATTCGTTATTTTGTTATCTCAAACGCGCGTCAACACTGACGACGATCTCGTAATCTCGTGGAAAGTAATATGGTTTGTGTGTGTGTGGGTGGGGTGGAAGGTTCGTATAAAAATATTTAAAAAAAACAGTAAGAGACATAGACGATGGTGCGAAATGAAACGAAAGAACGAGTTTTTTTCTCTCTCTCTCTCTCTCTTTCTCTCTCAGTTAATGTTCAATAACTCTCTTCGGTCCTATTGTTAGCCTTCGATAAAATTCAAATAGCTTGGTAACGAAATGGCGAATAGAAGGAGAGGTTAGACCAAAACCTCACATTTCAGCAATGTTCGTTACTATACGCTCGAGATACCTAGGACCCATCTAGGACCATCTATGTAAAACAACGAATTGGAAAACAAACGATATGACAAACCAATGCCAGCACAGAACAGATCATTGTTCGATTCGCATAAAGTTTTTTTCTTTTCTTTGTTTTTTATTCTACTTTTATTTTTTCTTCTTCTTTTTTGTTGTTGTTGGTTCGTTTGCTATTACATTTTTTTATTTCTGGTCGTGTTTATTTTTTCTTTTTCTCTCTCTCTCTCTCTCTCTCATGCTCTCTTTATCTCTTCTTTTTTTTAATTTTTATTTTTTTTTTATCGTTTTCTCCCGTTTCTCATCCCTCTACACTTGTTTCCGCATCGTTGTTGCTAGTCTCCTCTCTTCTTTTCATGAGGATAGGCGATAAATATTCGTTCGTCGTTTGAAAATTGGCGACGCGCGAGAATCGGTACACTCCTCCTCTTCTACCTCCCCTCCCCTCCCCGCTTCACGATCTACACCCTCCTCTCATCGACCTCTCCTCGTATGCACAAACATTGAATTGATGAATTGCGATTTCGGGTGGAGGTTTTAAAGGATTTACCCAGAATATCTCTCTCTCTCTCTCTCTCTCTCTTTCTCTTTTTTTCCGAACTTGTCGTTTTTTTTTACATCAATCGCTTTTAATACCTAACGATTGTCCGATAATAATCATAACGTATACGTACGTTATCAGTCTGTGTTTCGTCGTGATCTTTTATGAAAGATTATTCTACTCGTTCACAAGGTAAACCGATTATTTCAACATTTAAAATCTTTTTGAAATTTTAACGATGATGCAATTGATCGATAATTGACTTTTTATATTTCCAATAATTTTTCTTTTTTTTACTCGAGCATTAATTAACAGGATCAACATTTTTGTGGTTATTGAATAATAAATAATAATATCTGCTGTTAATTATAAGAGTCGACTTAAAAATAAGTCGACAAAAAAAAAGCAATGAAAGTATTTTATATAAAATTAAATCATGAAATCGAATCTTTTTATTATTTTCTTTTCTTTTTTTTTGCAATTTTTTTAAACTTACAATTAGTCCACTGTTATAATTATTATCGACGCGAGATGTAGATAATTTTATCAATTTTTTTTCTACTTTTTTCGTTTCGAATCTAATTAAACAGTCAAGACTAATGAAATATAGCTCATTAAAAATTTTTCATATTTTATCTTAATGCATTACACAGAATTATTAATAATAATAATATCGAGATTATTATTATTAAGGTCAAAAAGCGGAAAAAATTAATTAGATTTGATTGGAAATATGTTAGATTCGATTGGTCACGCGTTATTCTCGCGAGACCAATTATACGCTCGGTGATTCCCTTCGAAATTCGCAAATCAATATTTGAAAACAAAAAAAAACATACATATCGATACCTATATATAGGAACAAGCAAAAGAGACGTTGTTACTATGTTCGCAATCCAAATATTCGTGGGAAGAATTTATCGAGCCGCGTTAGGTTTTCACGTTAATTGTCAGCCGCATGCGGAAACATTGGCTTCGTCGTCGTCGTCGTCGTCATCTTCGTTGTTATTGTCRTCGTCGTCGTCATCGTTGCTGTTGTTGTTAGAGCTCGCTAACGATTTGGAATCTCTAATTAGTCTATAACGACTCTGTAACGAGGCATCGATGGGAGCGTGCTGACATCGTTAAACGTCTTTTAATTTCCCTATCGGCACGTCGTTACTTTTTTTTCCCCCAATACGTTCCTAGTAGTAGTCTTCTTTCTAATTTCTTTCGATTCTTTTATCGTAATTTAAAGAAGTATTTTTTTTATTTCTGATTAAATCTCATCAGTATAATACGGAGATATTAAGATATCTATATTACGTTTTTATTAATATTATTTATTTACTATTTATGTTATCGTATTATATTGTTTTTATAAAATTATACTATATTATATTATATATCAATTTAAAAATGATTACTCGGCATATAACAAATTTCTATACAAACTTAATTTATTTTCTAACGACCTAATATTTATTCATATATCTATTTATAACGAATTAAATTAAAATTAAAAGTAACATGCTTTACTGCTAATTACTAAAATTAAAAATCCATTAATTTGCCTTCGAAGTTGTTTAAAGGAAAAAGATAATACCAAAGTCTCGAGTTTAATTCATCGCGATTAAAAGTATCTCATTAACTCTGTCAAATATCTTTGGAAAAAAAAAGAATAAAAAAAGCAAAAAATGAAAAAAAATTCTCGAAATATAACCGAAGGATTAATTATAACTTTGAATGATCATTTATGGAAGAATGAACATCGACGTAAGCTATATTTATGATCGAAACATCAATACAACACATATGTGTATCCGTATATAGAAATGCATGCAATATGCGTAAATTCGTATACCGTACGCGTTTATAATATTTATGAGAGAACCGAGGACAGATAATTAAGAAGCAAATGGACGATGAGGGAGAGAGTGAGAGAGACAGGGAGATGGAAAATGGAGGATGGAGAACGAAACGGTAGATGCGAAACGAGATGAGGTCGTTAATAATTTTGAAACAGGGTATCCTCGAAAACGCTCGACTCGCGAACTCGAAAGACAATCCCGTGTTTGCGCGTTTCATGTCGGTGAGTTACGAGTCTTCGTTGGAGGGAAAGAGAGAGAGAGAGAGAGAGAGAGAGAGAGAGAGATAAGAGATTGCTCGGGGAGGTAAATCTATTAATTAATGCAGCCGAACCGTGCTCATAATTAAGAGAACGCACCGTGGATCGAGCACGACCAAACATTCAACTTTAACACGTAAGAAAATTCTTTTTCTTCTTTTTTTCTGTATCTCTTTCTTGACGAAACTTTATCAAAGAAAAGAAACTTTTGAAGTACATCATATATAATACTTAGTTTTATTTTAATCATATTCAAAATTATAAGAATAGCTGCTTGACATATATATATATATATATATATATATATATATATATATATGTATGAAATATATTTCGTGATATAAATTTATATCTTCTAGAAATACATAAAATTAACAAGATAATTACTATGAAAATTCTGACATAGAAATTGCTTTGCGTCCTATTTACTTCGGTGCATAAATTTAGTAGTCACCTTAATGGTTGATATAGAAGAGAAAGAGAGAGGGAATGAGAAGGAAGCTTAAGAGAAGGGTTGGTATGTTCACGTAGGACGTTTCTAACATACAAGGAGCCCGGTGTCAGGACTCGTGACAGGAGCCGTACCAGGATCAAGGAATTCAGGCATGTTCTCATAAATCCTACTAAAAGACGTTTAGACGTTGACTTCCCCCTTTTTACTATCTCCCATTCGCTCTCATGCAATACTTACCTATTATTTTAGTCCTAATGAATAATTCGTTCGATGTTTAACCGCACGTGAAATTCTCGCCGAAATGGGGAATCGATGCTACACGTTAAGGTCGTTCGAAAATACCACGTGTTACATAATCTCTCTCTCTTTCTCTCTCTGAACCTCGTATATTATTTATTGCCACGTGCTAGCTCGCAATGATCCACGAAAATCGTGATTTTACGAGTATCAAAAGCAGACTGTGAGATAAAGAGAGGATAAGTGAATGGGAAAGATAGAGAAATGCATTCATTTAGGATCGTTGATCATGAATAAAGGAGAAAGAGATAAAGATAGTTAGAGAGAGAGAGAGAGAGAGAGAGAGAGAGAGAAAGAGAAAAGAGAAAGAGAGAAGGAAGGAAGATTGTACGTTATAAGCCAAAGTGAAACTTTAAGGGACGAAAGGAAGAACGCTCGCAGGAAGCCAAACTCACTCGACTTAGGGAGTCCTTCTAAGACTACGACGATTCAATGGTTAAGAGGATTAGCTTGCGGTTGAAGGCGTACGCGGCAAGGAGGAAGATATACTCTGTATTAAATCGTCCAAAGCTCAGTTATTTCCTTCGTAAATTGATAGTTGGTAATCTATCACCGTGAAAATCTATATCTGGTAATATTAAGTAGAATTAATTGTTCAAATGTCTCTAGAGTTTGTGCTATTCAAATAGTATTGATTGTTGACATATTGAATATAGAAATGAATTTAAGTTTTAATGGTTAATTTTATATTGATTATTATTCATTGGGTAATATTTCGAATCATAAAATATTAATATGTAACTGTAAAGTAATCGTTTGATGTTAATCTATTCTTATTATAAATGCTGATCAAAAAAAATATTTTAAAATGTTGATTTAAATAATTAGAAACAAATGTAGTTATAAAGAATGATATCATCGTTGGATTATTCATCAATCTATTAAATTCATCGATTAAACAAATTGAAGCGTTAGATTTATATTTATTGTCACATTAGATAGTTCGGAAAATTGACACCAAAATTTTAAAATTAATTTATTAAATTTCGATGTACCGTTATAAAAACTTTCCAATCAAATTAATATATTTTATTATATATAAAAATATAATTACATTACTTTCGTATTATATACATATCCAGCTAGCGTAGGTTATATTATATGTTAAGTAATATGATGAAACATTAGAAGGCTCATTCGTTGTAAAAGATTCTTTTCTGGAATATATATTTGACACAAGCTCATCCTCGTACACGAGTGGATGACTCGATCGAGCGCTCTTGGGACGTACAAGCTCATAAATCCAGCTTACTCCTCATAACGAATATCAGAGGGGTAGTAAGAAGAGAACTAAGGGATGGGGAAGTGAACTGAGAGACTAGAATAGAGATAAGGAGCGAAGTATGTAAGTCTCTGTGGACGAGACACGTGTTACAAAAACCTACGAAGATGATACCCTTTGGGTTGTGAACAAAAAATTTATCTATCACGGCAATAACTTTGTTGGAAGAAACGGGATATCTCGTTATAAAACGAAATTTATGTTATATAATGATTAAAACAAATACTAAATTTTTATATATTATATATACATTTTTTTTATCTACATTTGTTTGTTTTTCTTTACAATTTATTTCACGAATATTATTTGTTTCCTTGGAAATGTATAATACAATCCGATTATCTACTCAATTTCATGTAATCAATTTAATATGATCGAAAATCACGTAAGTACAAACTTAAACTTTAATAAAAAGGAAAACGTAATTTACAATACTTCGATGAAACATTTATTGTTCGATCGATAAATTCGAACGATCTGTTAATATACATAACAAGGAGACTTTATGAGACTTCTCGATGGATCTCACCGATAAAACGAAAAACGTCCGATCCGAGGGTGATTAAATTGATGAATCGTATCCTGTCGTCCCTCGTATAATTTCACTAACACGATGATCACGAACGAACATCAATACTTAAAAGATTATCATTTCCATCAGCCGATGCTGTTTTCGTCTTGTTTTGAAGAACATTCTAGTAAAAGATTACATACTTCTGGAATATGTTTTATATATATATATATATATATATATGTTCCTTTTCTCATTATTGACAACGTGAAATTGATATCGATATTATTACATCTTGCTTTCTCTCTCTCTCTCCCTTCTTCCTTTTTTTGTTTTTTTTTATTCTTCCTCTCTCTCTAGGAATCCACCGAGAATCGACATCCAACTCTAGTAATAGGATTTTGATACTATCCAGCTAGAAATATCCAGCCTCGATGAATAGAGGAATCGAAGATAATTTTCATGTCGCGTACACCAACCGATAGTCCTTTTAAAATCCCTCGATGTGATAGTACTCGTTGGATAAAAATCTAATGAAAATCACGTTCTCTCAATTCTCATTTTCCGATCTTTCGATAATATTTCGATATTTTGTTATCACCATGAATATGACGTTTCTATACTCCCCCATGTCTATCTGTTTCTTTTTGTTTTCATTTTTTTTTCTTTTCTTCTCTTCTTTTTATTTCTTATTTATATTCAGATCAGAAATTTGGATTAAGATCTGGTAAAGATTGTAATTCAAGGAAAAAGAGATCGAGGCTACGAGGTTCATTAAATCGAGAAAGGTTACTGAAAAATACAGAACGCACAAAGAAGGAGTGTTTTATCGGATACCGGTGTCGGTTAAAGTTGAAAGTATAGGCGTTTGTAGGATTAATGTGTGTAAAAGTGACTCGCCTTGTTAGATTTATGACACCAATATGAGCCTTCATAACCAACGCTGAAACGCGTTTATTTTATACTCCGTATATACTATGTATAATATACTTGCGTATGGGATAAAATCGATAAAACATTAAACTACGCGCGAATTTCTTTTCTCGTATCTTTACAAAAAAAAAAAAAAGAAAAGATCGTGTTTTGAAAATAATTGCGCTATATACGATTTTTTCTTTTTATTTGTTTTTTTTTTTTTTCACTACTTTCAGCCAGATAAGAGACTAGAAGCTTATAAAAAAATGTAGATTTCCTTACGCGAACAGAATTTGTAATAAATTCTTGGAAAGAATAAGGGATGAGGATGTCGTTAACCTTCTATAACCTAATTTTTTTTTCGTCGGGCTCGAAATGGAAAAATATTTCAAAACGAAAGTAGCTTTCTATTTTTTTTTATGTAAAATGGTATATGTTTCCATTATAAAAGTGTAGGTTATTATTTATTTTATAAAAAAAAGCATCTACTACAGTTTCTACTTAATAACGAAAAATAAATAGCCTGGTTTTAAAAAATAATGTTTTCCAAAAATATCACATTTTTTCGAGATAAAACTTTATAACGCTATATTTTAATATATAAAATTTTATACAAATTAACCAACATATTAATAAATATTACAACGATAAAATAAATAATATTTAGCAAATTATATAGAGAGTTAAAGTAAAAGAATTCTTTTCTTTTTCTTTTTGCAAATACGAATTTTCGTTTCTTTACTTTACCTCGCTCATTGAAAATCGTTAAGGTTTGTACAATGTCTACAAGCTAATACTCTTGGGCTATAACGTTGAACTATAACTTTAGCGAGTAATAGTCGTCAACCGCGAATGATCATCGTGTTATATAGCTATGCGAATATCTACGTGTTAGTGTTAGAGAACTGAGTACATACATACATATTGGAAGCTGTCGTTCTCCTCCTCCGCAGTTTCTGCTATTTCGAGACTTCAATGGCACGTGTTCGACGTGCCACCATTGTACCAGGACTATTGTCTTTCGAGCTGGCCAGCCAAATGAGAATGACACGAAACTTCGAGATTCTTGCTGCCAACTCTCATCCTTTCTGCTTTGACTTAAAAAGAAAAAAAAACACAGTTCAAATAGTACCTGTTATCACTTTGAATTCACTTTGATCATGTGAACATGATTTTTTTTTTTTATTCTTTTAGATACAAGCAATTCTTTTCGTAATTTAAAAGATAAAAACGTTCATTGAAATGAACATTGTGATTAACACTAAATCTATATCGACCCTTCATGTATATTTATTTCTATAGTGAACAATTAAACGACTACTTTAAAAAAAAAAAAAACATATATTTTAATGTAGAATGTGATTTTAGCAAATTAGATAGTGAATAGAATATTTTCTTTCATATAGAAATGAATTATTGTACATTTTACGCGTCTCCAACGCATTTAGTACTAATTTATAGGATTTTTATAAATTGCAAGATCGCGTGTGGTAGGTTTAGTGTTAAAAATATTAACTTTTTTATTGTTATTATTTTCACAAGAAATTTTGTTTCAGAATAAAAATAAGAATCTGGTTTAAGGCAGTAGTCGTATTGTTTTAAGAAGAATTGAGAAAACATAAAAATTTTCAAGTTAACGATAAGTGCGTGACACCATTTGGAAAGTGGAAACAATTATTTAACACCTACTTGATAGTCCCTCGAACTCTTGTCAAGGCTTACGTTTAAACTGTCGCGTAATATTCTTTGTTAGCGAAGTCTGTTTATTAATAATTAACGCGGGTCATGTCACGAGGGCGCGAATAATTAGCAGTTTGGACTTGTAACTGGAACGAGCTTGGGTGTATCGTCCTATTAAATATTTAGAATGACGTTTTGTACGTTCTCGGTTTGATACTTTCAACATTTTGAATAATTTCTATGTGTAAAAGTGATATCAAGAAATTACATAGTACAATTATTTTTTGTTCCTTTTCTGTTACAGAGCCACGACAGTTGGCAAGGACACGACGGCGATCAGGTGAGCTTTCGTTAAAATTCTATTCAATATTTTTTTTTTCTTAATTAAACACCAGCTTTTTTAGCTTTAGAAATTTTCTTTGATTTTTTCATTGAGCTTTGCTTGCTTGGAGCATGTTCTATTTTACCTTTCAAAAGTATTACTTGCATGACGCGAACATTATTCATTAAGCGAGCTTAACATACAGGAAAGAGTAATTTCGTAGAAAATTAATTAACAATGTATACGTGGGTGTGTTGTAATTGCATGTCCTTAATACCTATTACTACATAATACACGATTGTCAATTATAGTCCTTGCACATTAATTTATTATTCTAATTAGATTAGCTACATAGGTTAATTAAAAAAAAAAAACTTGAAGTAAATAAATATTTTACAATAAATTAAACAAAAATTTTATTTAATCTATTCACGATCATTGGAAAATATGCGGATATTTAATCTTATTTAAATTACTTTTAATTTATTTACGTAACACTTGTGCATATTTCCTTTTTTTTTTTTTAATTACGATTAATTAAAAAAAAAATTAGATATTTAATTATTTGCTATTACTGACTAATTTAATTTAATTAAATTTTATATTTAAACCTAAATCAAAAGTTCGTCACTTAAAAATTTAAAAGCAACGAACAGTTAGTGACAATTTTATAGAAATGATGAGTCTAGTATTAACTAGGATTACAATTGAGAACCTCTTTCCTTCTCTCTCTCTTCTCTTCTCTTCTCCTCTTTCCCTCTCTCTCTCTCTCTCTTCTCTTCTCTTCTCCTCTTTCCTTTCGTGTCTTTTCATTGCCATCTGCAGTGCTTTGTACGAGCGCTCTGTTCTTATTACCGGTGTTGTGGTTTAATGACGTTATGGTTGGCAAGTATTCTAGAACGAAAGCGTCTGGTATACGCGTCGAAACGCTCCGTTTCTTCGTTAAGCTTTCGCGATTAGTTGAGACGACATCGTCGGTTGCGAAAATATTTACCGGAACCGGTAAACTTGCACGACGCCTTTTTGAATGTGATAAATCGATCTATATACCATTATCTCTTACTATTAGTATTATACTCTTCAACAATTAACTTTGCTTTCTCATTCTGCTTTCATTTATTTCAAAATATTTTCTTTTCTTTTTTTTTTCTTTTCTTTTCTTTTCTTTTCTTTTCTTTTCTTTTCTTTTCTNTTTTCTTTTCTTTTCTTTTCTTTTCTTTTCTTTTCTTTTCTTTTCTCTTCTTTTCTTTTCTTTTCTTTTCTCATTAAAAACATTATTAATATACTATACAAGCTATAGAAATTTGTTAGCAAAGTTAAACGATATAAGTAACCTTTTATATTAAATATATACGTTACCTTTGATAAAGATCTCAAAGAAACCAAATTTCACAATTATTAATTATATTTTATCTAACAGAAAGAAAACACACTATAATAAATATTACATTTAACAAATGAAACCATTAAAATTGGCGTGCATAATTTATCCAGATTTTATATTATAAACGTATGGTTATATAACAAAATTAAAGATATCCTTTCTCGATAATCGTTCGATATCGATATAGTGGTAGTATAAGCGTAGTCAGGTATCGTCAGATAATCCATTTCCTTCGATATCAGGGTACCTCTCTGACAGTTGAAAAGACGTTGGCAGATGGCAAAGAATGTAGGGAGGATGGACATAGGAAAGAGGTTCGGCAACGGTGGGTTTGGAAAAAGGCAAACCACAATTTTCTCGATTATGCAAATGACGGATTTATCGGTAGCGTACTCATGCCTAAAGGAAGTGCATTGCGAGTTGGCACTCGAACGGTCCGAACGATCCATCTTACCTTATCGTTTTCGATTCTTCTTCTCTTTCCATTTCTCTCATTCTTTCTCTCTCTTATTCGCTGATTCTCTCTTCGTTGAAAGAGAGAGAGAGAGAGAGAGAGAGAGAGAGTATAGTAGATATAAAAGGAAGGTCGACCTTACACGTACGATGTGCCAAACCACTAAGAGAGATTCCCGTAGGACGACCGCTTGATAATCCAACGTGGTTAGGAACTCGCTTTCTTGAAGGAGTTTAAGGAAAGAGCTAGAGAGAGAGAGAGAGAGAGAGTGAGAGAAGCAGTTTAACAATGGCGGCTATGCCTTGAATGAGATTTAGTGTGCCGTCTAATCGGGTTTACCTTCGCCTTGGGGCTCTGTCTTGCACTGATATGCCGATACAGACACCAAGAATATCGTCGCTCGAGTGAAAGAGAGAGGTAGAAAGAGAGAGAGAGAGAGAGAGAGAGAGGGAGAAGGGTTTGTAGAAGGAAAAAGGACTGTTGCTGCTTTGCTGGTTAAGGGAGACGGAGCTTAAACGTCTGAGAAACGAGCGATGAATTTTAAAACGTTTCCCTTCAAAGACGTTATCGACCCTCGACAGTATTTTTCTTTTTTGTTTCTCTCTTTTTTAACCTTGCTGTGTGTGTGTGTTTGTAAGTAAGTAAGTAAGTAAGTAAGTGTGTGTATGTGTGTGTGTGTGTGTTTACGTAACGCGCAAGTAGGTGTACTTTTGTTTTCATCCTTATCAATCTCTCGTTTGATTAATCCACGTGTTAAAAAAAAATTTGCCATAGAAAGTTATCTTTTCTTTACTTATTATAATAAGATTGATGTGATTTTTTTCCTTCAAAAGAAAATACATCGATTAAATCAATAGAATCGATTAAGATTTAAATATCACGAAGATTGCGGAAGATAATTTACGTAAATTTGTTATTACACGATCGGTAAAAACAAGTACTTGTACAAGGATGTTATTTAACGGAGTTACGATACAAACTCAAGTTATTAAGGTTAAGAGAAAAGGGAAGGTTAAAAGGGCCACCAAGAGAAGAAAGGCTATGTAATTTGCGAGCTTAAACAGCTGCTGAACGCGAGACATGAATTTAAAAGATTCGTTAAAACGTGCTATCGTGCTGAAGCACACAGACCCGTTTTTTCCTCTTCATTGCTATTAACAGGTAAACGGAGTTCCAGCTTCGTCTAGGTGATTAAATAAAAGCTCTTCTCTCTCTCTCTCTCTCTCTCTCTCTCTCTCTCTTTCTCTCTCTTTCTCTCTCTTTTTCTCTCTTTCTCTTTCATGTTTTATCATCTTGGAAAATGTTTTAACGTCAAAATTACACTAGGCAATGATTTTAAATATTTAAATATTATATATCAACGTTATTCTTATAAAATAAAATTTGATGAACAAAGTAAATCTACCTTATAATTAAATACCACCGATAACAATTGTATAGCTTAATTAGTAAAAAAAAAAAAAAAATGAAAGAAAATTAGAAAATTTTAAAATTGCGGATAAAAAAGAACGTTACTTTTTATCTTCCTTGTTAGAAGTTATCGACGGTTCGGCATTGCACCATTGAAACTCAATACACAGTGGGGGAGTGTCGATGTCACTTGATGATGAGAGGGAGGGAGGGAGGAAGAGAAAAGAGGAAAGGGTTGGATCGATTTCCGGTCAATGAGTTCTTGCTTGGAGCACCATGGCCCCGTGCCATTGTCTTGAATGGCTTTTTCGATCCCTTCACAAAGTACCTGCTGCGCATCGGATTCTTGCATCGAATACCCACAATACGGGTGGTGTGGCGCATCGGTGAAAAGCCCAGTAAAAAAGAATACACACAATGCCGACGTTTTCACCAACTCTTTACTTCTCCCTGTTCCCCATTCCCTTCTCCTTCCCCTCTCTGTCCATTCTTTCCTTTTTTTCTCTTTGCTTTTTTAGTATTTTTTTTCTTTATTCCTCTTGGACTAGTCGCTTTTCTCATTTTCCTTTGTCGATGCTCGAAGTATCTTTCATTGTCCTACAACTTCCTTTTTTTCGTTCATACTTTTCTCTTGTTAAAACAAAATTTTTCAAATTTTTGTTACTGAAAGGTAGCTAAAGGGGAAAAAAATTTGTTTACCAAATTAAGGAAAATGTAAGAAGATAAAATAGTTTATTAGTAATATTTAAATTTTTCAAATTTTCGTTATATTTTTTATATATTATTTTTCAATATGCATTGTCGATATTTTAAATAATTGATCAATGGATTGAATCAGTTTACTGTTGATTTATATTACTATATATAGTAGTATTTTATTTTACTTATTAAAAATTTCGTCATTATGAATGTCCAAAAAGAAAATCTTTTTAAATACTGACTCAATAAATATCAAACCCAATGTATTAGAAAACATTTTGTTTCTTGTTTAGAAAAAAGTATATTCTTTTTTCAAACGGAGCTCGAATAGGAGCTTTTCCACATAAATTCATGGAATAGTATTCAGGAAAGCACGAAGACAACGAATCGCCAAACGGATTTCCATAAAAGTTTCTCAATAGGGATTTGACAAAACCCGGTCGAATGTCCAACATTCGCAAACTTCCGTTTTACTCCCGAGAGGTGGGAAAGTTGGGGTTCGGATGGTGCAAATCGTGGCGAGATTTTGCTTGCCACTTCTCGTATTTTTCTCTCAGGTTACGAAAAAGCTCTCATCTCTTGCATTTTCCTACCTTGTCACTCTTTATTCTCTCTCTCTCTCTCTCTCTCTCACTCTCTCCTTCACCATGTTATTCTTTTTCGAATAGAAGGATTATTAGAGATTCGCGAACGGAGATTTCCCGCAAGAGTTTCTAACTTTAGAAAAGGATAGAAAAGTGAGGCAAGAGCTGGTGTAAAAAGCTCGCTCGCTCRATACAAAAGCTCACTCTTGAAGAAAACGAGAAAAGGCGTTGATGTTTTCCTCGAGATTTTTCAATAAGCATCTACCGCCTTCCTATTCCCTTTCTCTCTCTCTCTTTCTTTCCTTTTTCTTACTCTCAGTAACGTTTATTTTAGTATTTTTATCGTGCTACCGTATAATTTGAAACTCCGATACTCGTCAATGAAATTCGATAAAAGTGTCCCGTAACGAGAGATCGACTTTCAATGATTTCTTTTGGTACAAAAGAATATACGTAGCTTTTTTATTGAAGATAAACTAACAAAAGTTAAAGTTATTTTTTTCCGAGTCGTTGATAATTCGTTGGAAAACTTTTTTAACAATTTGATAAATATTATTATTATTATCATCATATGTATATACATTTAAAGCAAACTTTGAGAAAAAATCGTTTAAAAAAGGGACTTTAAAAGTACATAGAAAGTACATTTAACTCGTCTTTAATTTTTTTCTTTTTTATTTTTTCACCCCCTTTCCTCGTTTTTTATCTCACTTTTAATCATTCTTGTGTCTCTTTCGTTGACCTTCGCCGAAGAATTGACTGAAAGAGGAAAAGATGGGAATTTCCATGATTTTTTGCTTCATTAAATTCTTCTTACCCTCTTTGCTTGCTATATTCTCCAATGCCTTTTTCTTGCGCCCCTTTTCACTGTCCTCCTGCCACCTCCTTCTACATTCCTATCTCGTCTCAATTCATCCATGAGTTTCTCCTCTCAATTCCTTTGTAGAAATATTCGCGAAGTATGCGAAAAAAAGTGGAAAAAAAGGAAAAAAAATGAAAAGGGAAAAGAATAGTCGTGACTGCTACTACTATGAAGAATTTTTGTCGGCCCACTAAAATGGGGGAATCTTGATAGTTGAATTAACTGTTCAATTTGCGAGGGTTGACAAAATGTTTGTTGTCGTAAAACAACGAGGCGTGCTTCCATTATTCTATTATAATTCAATTTGTACTACTCGATAGTTGAAAGACATCTCGGTTCCCTTTAAATATGTATCTTCATTCGAGAAGAATTTTTAACTATTACCCAATCTCATCCAATTCTTTTACGTGATTGGTTTTCCACCTTCTTTACGTCGAACATTCATCAAAGTCTTAATTCTATAAACAAACTGAAAGTTCTCTGCTTTATTTTTTTTTTTAAGTAAGAAAGAAAGTTTAAAAAAAAGTTTAATTTGTTTGAAACATCTCTAGGCAACCAAACTGAATAATTTGCTCTTAATCGTTTTCCTAACGTAAACTTTATCATTTAAATATGTCATATGAATTTTTAATATTTTATTAATTGTATCCTTCAGTATAAAAGTTTTCTTTTTAATAGAATTGTAAGATATACTTTAATATAGTATGCCGAAAGTTACAAATGCAGCGTTACAAATGTTTGTATTTAAAAATTTTTTTAACGAAAGTTATCTGATTTAAACAGAG
The DNA here is from genome assembly GCF_001465965.1 of Polistes dominula. The sequence goes on along the minus strand of NW_015149004.1, from coordinate 956,654 downwards.
AATTTATAAAGAATCGTTCATCGTTCATTAATAAAGAATCATTAAATATAATAAAATTAAAGATATATCCAGTTTCGATAACTTCATTAAAAAATGATACAAATCTCATCAAATAATCGATATCTTCTTATCGTTAAAAGAATATTCCTTTGTAAATATTCAATGGCTGTTGAATTATCAGGAAACAGATAAACATTAAAATAAGGTTGAAGGGCTTACGCTTATAGAGTACTTAGACATTTTACTTTGGTAAATCGTAAAAGCTTTGTAAAACAAGACTAACAGTAAAACGGAGGAATAAAAGCCAAGCACACACTCAAACACACGTAAGCAATGAGAAAAAAAATCGTGTGTGATGGTTTGCTGCCAATTAGTTTAATCTACCAGGGTTCTAAAGCTTCCTCAACGTTCGCGTTTTCTTTCGTTTCTTTCTCGCTTTTTATTCTACCTCTCTTTTTCGCTATTTCTTCTTTCTACTTTCTCTTCTCATTTCTCTTTAGTCCATGCAAAAGAGAAAGTTCTCTCGTCCTTCGCCGCAAATGAGCCACTTCAGACACGAGAGATTAGCCTAGGGTGTTCGCTAGCTAAGTTCCTGTTTTCGTTCCTTTTTTTTTTCTTTTTCTCTCATTACTAGGCCGTCGTGGAATACCAGGACTACTGGTCCAGAGGGAAGGAGGAGGACAAGAAAGAGGAGAAGGAAGAGGACGATGAAATTGCAAACAGGAAAGAAAAAGAAGGGCGGCGTGCACAACCTCGAGAGTGAATACATACTCACATATATATAATATACACGTGACACGGCTAATTACGTTTCTTTACCTCGTTTCCTACTAACAGTCTTCCATAATTTGTGTTACACGAAATAAATTGAAAAAGACGAAAATAAATCTGTTAATTTCTCTCATTTATTTTGATTTTATTTTATTATAATATATAATATGTTACTTTTTTTTTTAACCAACAATCCATTCATTTTCGTTAAATTTGGTTTTTCTTGCTTTTTAAAAGATAAATACCTCAAAATGTATTTACAAGGTAAATATTAAAAAGATAAAAAGAAAATTTGACGTCGTTCGACGAAAGTTAAATGCGTGAAAGTAGAATCGTCTTTGAACATTCGTTGGCAAGCAGCAGCAACAGCAGCAACAACAAATACGTACAGAATGACGTAAATAACGTTGTGCCAGATAAGCGAAATTAATCCAGTGCAATTTAAATCACGTGCGCGTTCCCCTAGCGCGATTTATCGCGCGTAATTGCGTGCCTTGCGTGATAATTAATCGGCCGTTCGTATTAAGCCAGCAATCGCCAGCAAACGGTAACAACACTACTACATGCGTATACATTTATAAGTGTATACTTACTAAATATTCGCGTATGTATATGTGTGTGAGTGCGCGCGTGTACTGTTATGGAACCCGAAACGTGCACGAGCTTACTGCATACTATTTAAAATATTCCCGCGGATTTATTAGGCCGCATTTAAATAACGCGCTTCCACTGTTCCGTCTAGCGTTCATCGAAGGTCAGATGCGATAATAATTGCAACACGTAATGCACATACGCACACATACACATATATATGTATATTACATATAAACGCGTGCACATACGAATGCATGCACGTTGCATTTGATGCATAAACGACTACCTTATCGACCGTTGTTAAAGTATACTTCGCAAGTGATAGGTGTCGCTTGATGTGCGCTCCATTGGAATTCTTTTTGAAGTAAAAACTTCTTTAGAATACGTGTGATTTGAAAAATTGTAACGGAGTGGTAGGCGGCGATGTAACGGAGCGGCGGGCGGCGATGAAACGGAGTGGCGGGCGGCGATTAAACGGAGCGGCGGGCGGCGAT
>NW_015149004.1:935867-954755 GCF_001465965.1 Polistes dominula | reverse complement strand
GATGAAATGGCCACGATACTAAATATAAAGAGAAAAAGAGACAAGCATATAGGATTGAGTCTGTGAGTTAATGAGACAGAATATAGCTATACAGTTTTTCCTATTCTCGATCTTTGATTCGTAGCCCCTACTCCTGGCTACAAAGCTTTGTATATGTGTGTGTTTGTGTGTGACTGCATACAATTGTGGGTATAGAAACATCCTCTTTCTCTCTCTGTGTGTGTGTGTGTGTGTGTGTGTGTGTGTGTGTGTGTGTGTGTGTGTGTGTGTGTGTGTGTGTGTGTGTGTGTGTGTGTGTCAAAGCAAAAGCAAGCTCTGCTATGGTAACCATCAACGGTTTTTCATAAACAACCAAACCGTACTTTGTCCATTACAAAAAAAAAAATCTTCTTATTTCTCCACTGGACGTCTTACAACGATACATCTTAGACAATCTGTGAAGAAATAATAACAAGCGACTAAGAGTTGACGGAATTCGATAAAGAAGGCTAAGTTCCACACTATCATTTATATTTATTATAAATAAGACTTCGTCGTTGCATTTGCATACAGGCGAAGTCAAAGTAAGGTAAGCTACGTGTCCTATTTTTGCTTGGACGATATTATATTTTTTATATATAAACTAGGGTTTTTTTAGGAAGGGAATCTTTTCTTTAACGAACAAATAAGGTTTTATTATACCATCTATAAGGTTCGATCACATGTTTTATTTTTCATTTTAATTTCTCTCATTTTCCCCTCATCATAGCTTTTCGTTTAGGCCAGAAAACTATTTTTTTTATATCTGTTTAACAATATAAAAAATGCCGCAAACTAGAGAAGAAAAGTGTGAAATTAAGCAGAAAAACACGATAAGGAAGATTCCAAAGAGTTCAACGGAACGTGTTCGTACATTTCGTGCACGCCAGAAGGCGTTATTAAATGTGCAGAATAATATCTCTAATGCGAGTAATAATGCGTCCACTGTTAGAAATAGTGAAAACGATCATCGTAAGTGATTAAATAGCTTTTAATCAATATATTTCTTTCTTAATCCTTTCTACTCATACTAGACAAGCATAATATCAATAGATCGCTTTTGCAACATTATTTTTTATTTTCTATTCAGATGATTCACAATTGGATATTGTAATTTGTGTTTCACGTGTCTCTTGACTGAAAATTAACGCCGAACAATGTCGTGAAAATCTGCAGGAGGAAAATATTAGCGAAGCTTCAAAGAGTTGGACGGAACGCGTTCGTGCATTTCGTGCACGCAAATAGGAGTTTAGTTACCATACATATTTTAGTTACTATAAGCAACTCGTCTCGTTTCTTCAAATTGAGAACTTGCTTACTGTGTATTATGTTATGTATTATATGTCAATAAAACGTAAAATAATTTTTGAATGTGGTAACAATATTATAATAATAATATTATAACAAATAAACCCTACAATTATCCTATACCTAATATTCTTCATTCGCCTCATTCTCTCGAAACTTAGTTTTTTGAAGGTTTTACTTCTAATACGTGTGATCTGCACACATGATATTTTACTTTCGATATGAACTCATAATTTTGTAATAGAAATGTGAGAATTTTCAATGAAAGAATTACGAATCGAAAAATCCGGTTTGGAAATAACACGAATATGTTTTATCTGTTGACAAACTTTCGCGATCTTTAATCGAATTTAATAGAAATTCCCTAACCCAACCCGAGACCGTAATTTTGGATAACTCGCACAGAACCTTATTTCGATTCAATGAAGAAACACGTTTACGTTTTTTTCTTCTTTTTTTTTTTTTAATTTAAGATATCAATTTTTTTTATATACTTTTTATTGATTCATTAGAAAAAAAGAAATATTATATATTATATATATTTTTTAAGTAGCAAGGTATGTTCAATGTTGAAAATCTGTTTTGATCTAGCTTTCGACGGTGTTTATACGAGACAACCGAATGTTTAAAGTGTAGCTTCGAGCTATGACGAATTTTCTCGGTCACGAGTTCGTCCGATAAAAGTGAGATGAAGGGACACTCGTTAGGAAAATGTAAAGTTTCCTTCGTTTAAGATCGTCAAGCTTCATCGTTCGTTCATCTATGTGAACTCCCTAGGATTAGTGATGAGAGTTTGTAAGAGAGAAAGAGAAAAAAAAGTAAAAGAGGAAAAGCACGATATTTTGTCTCGTGGAAATTGCCCCGTTCGTCGTACTTGTAAAAGGTTCGTTTAAGTTTTCCAGGTCACAGCTTTGTGCCCCCGAGGGTGGAAAGATGGCAATGGGTGAGCGAGCTCACGCTCATCCATCGTTTTTGGAAAAAGTCTCTCTTATTCCTTACAGGGTTTGTTTTTCCAAAAGACAACGATCAAAAAGTGCAAGATATCAAAGAGAGACAGCTTTAAGGATAGAAAAAAGGAAAGGACTGATATAATATTTTTTTTAATTTTCTTTTTCACTCTTTTCATATATTATAAACGTTAGAGATAAATAAATAAATAAGAAAGATTATACTCGTTGTGGAAAATATATTTGGAAGTATAGAGGAAAGTGAATATTTATTGATGCCGTTACTTTTAAATGTAATTCTCAATTGTGGTAAAAGGAAGAACATACACAAACTTTTTAAGTTTAATAGTTGTTCGGTTATATATTTTTTGTTGGTATTGAATTATAAAATATTTCTATGCTTTATAAGTGATCAATATTATACTGGATTATTAGATTTATAAGTACATATAACAATTTGACAGTATTTTTAATAGATAGCTAGTATTAATAAAAAGCAAATATCATTATCTAATCTTGACGTAACTTTCTTAATATTGACTCTCTCTGTTTAAAATAAATAGGAATGATGTAACAAAAAAACTTTTTTTTAAACCGTATCCCAGATTTAAACTTCGAATACTTAATTAAGACAAATTTGAAATTTATATTTTTACCGGTTTTTTTCTTATCGAATATAAGGACCCACATTTTCACGCGCTCTCCTGTAATGAATTCCATTCCATGGTTGGTTGACTAAATTTGAGTACCCTGTGACCCTGGTCAAAACTGGTTCCTGACGTTCCTGCAATCATGACTGCTCGCTCGAACTTCAACATGGTTGAATTTCAAATATCCTACCAGTCGTCGTCTCTTTCATCTTTCTCATTCTCTTTCTCTTTCTCTTTCTTTTTCTCTTCGTCCTTCCTTTCGAAACTTTTGGAAGAAAGATCGCGTCAAACACGCGCGTTCCTCGACGAAATGCCTCGAGTAACTTTCTTCGTGAACTATCTTAAAACAAACTATATCAACGTAATTGATGCATTATCATAAAATAACTCTATCGTTTCTACAACAAACACCTTTAACCGTGACGCGTCTTACATCGGACGAAAATATTTTTCGAGAACGATCATTTGTATGAAAAATATTTTTACTGATTTAATTGAAAAACAAAAAAGTTCAAGGAGAACGTAATATAGTGAAAAATAAAGAAATGAAAAGCAAAAAAAAACTCAAAAAGAAAAGTCAAGCTTCATAAGAGGAAATAATAATAGAAGGATAGATTGCATAAAGCAAACACTAATGTTTATTTAACGTGTTTTTTATTGATCTATACTCTTCGACGAAAATGGAAAAAAAAGTTAATTCAGTATATTAATTCTCTTTTTTTTTTACGGCAAAATTGCAATAAAATATTTTTCCTTCTGCAATTAAGTCAGATTTACTTGAGATCGTTATCCGTGGATAAAAATGTTTGCGGATAAGCTGATCTGTTAAAGACATGATACAAATTAAAGAAACGAGCTTTAGAAAAAAAAAAGAATAATAATATATTAATGTATGGAAAATATTTCAATGTTTATTTCATGGTATATAAAAAAAAACAAACTAAAGAATTATTTACTTGACGTAAGAGACGTATTACATGTAAACATAGAAAAGACATTTCGTAACTCTTGTGGTGGAGCTTAAAAATCAATGTGTAAGAGTAGGAAAAACGGCTGTCAGTTTTACTTTAAGAAAAAAAACTTTAGTTCGTTATGATCTTTCTAATAGACATGATAGATAATATACTTCTTATGAAAAGTTGATATATTTCGAAATAACTTAAGTTTAAAGTTTAAGTTTTATGTTTATTTGAATAACGATAAGTTTAGTTGCTTCATTCTAAAATGGATATGTTACGCAATGTTGCTCGTTTTGTATTCACAGCCTCAGGTAAGAAATAAATATTTAATTTACTTATAAAAAATAGTTTAATTGTAAATTGTTGTTAATCATTTTCATCTTCTTTATCTTCTAACGAAGAACGTTTTCCTCTTTTTTTTATTTTTTTTTTTTAATCATTAATCATTAAAATGTAATTAATGTAATTTTAAAATAGAAAATATTATTTTCAAGAATCATTTTATTTTCAGATCCACGCTTACAAGATTGGCTATTATTTAGTCCGTATTCAATAGTATTCATTTTATTTTCATATCTTTATTTCTTTTTAGTATGCGGTCTTAGGTTTATGAAAAACAGAAAGCTATATTCGTTAAAAACATTCATCAAATGTTTCAATGTTTTTCAAATTTCTCTGAATGGTTATATTTGTTATAAATTTGTAACAGACTGTTGGTATTCAAAAATATGGATATATTGCCATCCTATTACTTACGATATATCTCCTGAATCTATGGAGGTATTACTTAAAAATTTATTTCAACAAAATTAAGTAACAGAACGAATGATAGTAACCATTTTTTTTGTATAGCTTTTAGTAACTTGTTGGTGAGCTATAATCTCAAAAATAATAGACCTACTGGAAACTGGAATATTTGTATTACGAAGACAAACAGATTTCGTTTTTACATTTATAATATCACGTAACAACTTTGACTATAGGGTGGCTGCTTGGAAAATATTATTCTGATGGAATAAATTTTTTTATACCTATAGTTAATTGTTCTGTACACGTAATTATGTATACTTACTATTTTGCTAGTTCATGGGATGGAAAAATTCGGGATATTATCAATAAATATAAACATTGGATTACAATTATTCAAATGGTAAGTACTCAATTTTAAAATCAAGATCTAATTAAAATGAAGTTTAAATAGAATACCGATAACATTGAGGAATATCGTCAATTTGATTTTTTATTAACAGGTGCAATTCGTACTATTGTTAGCTCATAATTTGCAAGCGTTATCACCGAACTGGGATATACCTAAGCAAGTAGCTTATATTTCATGCGTCAACTGTGTCATTAATTTCTTTTTGTTTTACAATTTTTACAAGCATGCCTATTCAAAGAAAAATATCAAGCAAAATTGATATTAAATATTAAACTTATTAATAAACAAATTTATTTTAATTTTCTATTATGTATATTATAATTGTACAATATGAAATAGAATAAAATATTGAAGAGAAAACTTCTTTTGAATAGTGATGATTTGAAAAATTGAAACGCTGTGGCGAGCGGCAATCTAGCGCGGCGACTAAACAGCTACGATATTTCGAGATATTTAAAGATTTCTATTTGAACATTATATGAATTCTATGTAATATTGAAAAAACAAACATTATCTAATGACTCATTTTTAACAATATCGTAAAAATTACATTGAATTTATTTAGTTTAAAATAATGTGATGCATAATAACTAATAAACTCTTTTTTTTTTAATTTTGACTTAGACCACTTTCATAATTATAGGCACATATAGGATTAAGCCTGCAAGAGAATGAGACAGAATATAGCTATACAGTTTTTCCTATTTTCGGTATCCTCTTTATGCGCTACTGCGTAGTTATCACTCCTGGTTTTATATGTGTGTGTTTGTGTGCGACTGCATATTATGAAGCGTAGACTCATATTATTTCACAGAGAACCCAGAGCTCGTATTTTTAAAACGTTTATGAAACTTTATAAATTTTTATGTGTTCGTTAGGGTTACAGACCATACATACGGTGTATACTAATTAGTTTCCTGGATACAGTCGTTTTTGAAAAAATTAAGGTTAAAGATTTATTAGTATTCTTATATACCATTTCTTTAAATCATAAATCGACGACAGTTGTAGTGTAGCGCTTATCGACCTAAGATCGTAACCTAGAGATCGCTGGACCGAGTCTCATCGGATTAACTTCTTATTTTTTATTTTTTCTATTTTTCTATAGTAAGTTGTATTATTTTTATTGAAAATATAATAGCAAGTATGGTGTATTTTTGTTTACAAAACATGTCATATCTTTTCTATTAAAAAGTGTTTCTATTTTATTGAAAAATTAGTATTAAATTCTTTATTTTGCAAATATTATAATTAATAATTATGAAATACATAGAATATAATAATATTATTATCTGCAATATTTTACAAAAAATAAATATATTAAATCATGTGTGCAGATCACACGTGTTAGAAATGAAACGTTTTTAAAACGAAGCTTCGAGAAAATGAGTTAAATGCAAAATATCAGGAGTAAAATAATTGTAGGATTTAGTTATTATAATATTGTTACCGTATATATCAAAGGGCACCGGTATAATCTTGGGATGGGGGTAGCTGACCAAAACAACAACTTTCCAAATTCTAGCAATTAAGATAGAATGCCGAATGCGATAGCTATAGATATACACAAAAAAGTAGTATGTATATCGACGGAAATATAATTCGTCGTAAACTAAGTAAATATAGAATATTCTTTTTGTGAATCTCAGGTATAAAATTGTATTGGTTACGATGGTTTACGAATTCTCACGATCATCTACATTTTTGCGCTGTCTAATAAATATTTTAAGAATGATGAAATAAAAATGTGACGAAAAACATATGGAAATTACTGATGGACTGAACGAAGGTTCTGGTTATGGAGGCTAGATACCAGGAGGGCGATTGACATAGGAAATTGTACAGTCAACGCGACTGGAAAAAATTGAAAAATCATTTTCGTAAATACGCCGCTAGGCTTCGTTATGTTCACTAATGTCAGGTTTATAACGTCATGGCGTTATAGTGTCTACTTCATATTTTTCATTGACAATTGTTGATAATACTGCATCATTAGCAATTGTATTAATATTTTTTTAATTTATAAAAAGTAATATTTATTTAAAAATGGTAAATAAATGTATTGTTCATGGGTGTACAAGTGAACGAGTCAAGGATCAAAGGAATAAGAATGATAAATTAAATCAGAGAAATACGTCTTTATTCACTGTACCACAGGTAATATAACCTTAATTGATAGTTATTAATTACTAATATAAAAAAATGCAATGATGCAAATGGTAAAAAGTCTAGTCTTGTAAAAAGCGCAATTTACGATAATAAATTACAATTTACTTTTAATTGGACTTTTTAAATTTAGTTTTCCATCCTTTACTCAACTACGACTAGGTAAGATGAAATTGAATAGATTTATGCAACAAGTTGACGATAATATCTTAGGAATAATTGTAAAATAATAAAAAAAAATTTTTATTGCTATTTTTAATGTTAATTATAAGATTTGGTTAATTTATTTTGACTAACGTGAGTGCAATTATTACATTCCCGCGACAATAGTTTTAAAAACCTGACATTAGCCACACTAACGCGCTCTAGTGGCAAAAGATCTGTCCCCTCATTTTCGGACGTTTGCAATACATTACGATCGCCCTCCTGTTATCTCCGTGGTTCTGATATAAATGCAATAAAAGATCTAATAGAGATCTTTTCTAGAAATGCTTTTTCAACTGCATAGTCTGCCACACTTCGAGACCATTATTATTTATCTCGATTTTATTCTTTGAACCACAAACTTATCTTTCTAAATAATCTCGTCTAAATAAACATTTGAACAACGAAAAATCTAAAGAACGCATTGAATCGTATCGCTCTCTTAACTTACCGAAACTATGTACACAACGAGTTTCAAATTTGGGCCCCGTGGTAAACTCCACCGATTCACGCTGGGCGTTCAACATGTTAAAAGTGTTTTTATTTTATTGAAAAATAAGTATAAGTTTCTTAAATATGCAAATATTATAATTAATAATATAATTTTTTTTTCAAATCACTCCCACTCTAAAGAAGTTTTCACTTCAATAATATAAATATTTAAATAGAGTAGGAAGGGATTTTAGAATGAGGTGGGGATGTAAGAGATGAAGGATGATAATGGTCAAAGACTAATGTTATTTGAACAGTTAGTAAGAATTTAACGTTCGTTCGAGACTGTTCGTCGGTTTGATTCGTCATTGGCTGAACGCGATCGTGTTCGTTCGTAAGTTTCCGCCGAGTCTCGGGTACTCCTCTGGCGAATGCCGGTGGCGACCACCGAACGGTGACGTCAACAGCGGCGCAAGAGAGGTTTCCTTGAACGTTGTCGTCGTGATTGTCGTTGTCGTTGTTATTGTCGTAATTATTGTTGATTGTTATTGTTTGTTTTAGTATATTTCTGGTGCAAATGTTTATAATATAATTTTTACAATGAAATGAATTAATAATCTTGTTTCTTATCGTACGAATTTAAATCTTTGAAAGAGTGATAAAGAAGAAAAGAAAAGAATACAGTAAGTGTGTATTTTTCGTCGATCGTGTTCGACGAGTATACGCGAACGTAACTTCGGAGATTCTCGGTTCTTTGCCGAGCACGAATAAAAAGAGAAAGAAAAGAGAAAGAATAGGTAGTAGTAGTGTGAGAGAAGAAATAGTAGTAGGAGGAGGAGAATGAGGTGGAGGAAGAGTAGCGTAGTAGTAAGTGCCGCCGTAGTGGTTCTGTGATCGGAGAGGGGAAAGGAGCATCCATGACGACCTAACCTCCCGTGTGCGCGCAACCGGTGCGTCCCGTGTGCTACTCTACGTGTTTCTCTTCTGCAACATTGTCGTGTTGTCGTCGTTGTTGTCATCGTTGTCGTCGTTGTGTCGTGGTCGTTGTCGTTGTCGATGTGAACGTATTTTCTTTTCTATATAACTTTTATATCTTTCCTTATCTTTCATTGAATTCTTCTGAACTCTTATGGGGACACACGTACGATACCGTTAACCCATCATCCACGTTCCGTGTTTCAACGAAGTTCAGAAGATATCATTTGGAGTGTGTTACGTTCAAGAGAGAAAAACTTCGAACGGGACGTTATTTTACTGTATTGTATTGTATTGCATTGTACTGTACTGTACTGTACTGTACTGTACTATACAATTTCGTTCTATCTCTCTCTTGCTTTCTCTCGTCGTATTCGTTCGGCTTTTAGACGAAGGTAAACGGTGCAACCTGTTGAGAAGAAGAGAGAAAGAGAGAGATACTGTGTATCGTGGAAATATCCTAGACTCTTGGAATACTTTGAACGAGTGAACCAACAAACTAAACTTGTGGGCTTCTTTTTCAAGTATTCAACTATAAAAGGAAACAAGAATAAAAGCAATATAGAAAACTATTAAGATAATTTTATAGATAAAAAAAGAGAGAGTAGAAAGTTTCTTAAATTCAAAGTTTTGGAACGGTGAGTCACGTGCACGTCTGACAAACTATTGCAGTTGCGCCTTACGAGATTCTATCAACGACTACCTGTTTACAGTTTTCTATCTCTCTCTTTCGTGCGCGCGCTTCTGCGTGGCCCTGCACGCAGCGTCATTTACGCTTCCTCCATATTCATATATACATGCAAACATACATACATACACATATAGTTAGGTTCGTTCATACGTGTGCACATTGTGGAATGCAGGGTTCGCGTGTGTTAAGCTGGTGATTTTCAACCCCAGCGGAAACGTCGAAAGTGCATTATCTCACGTCTCTCGTCTGTGTATACCCAGTGTACCTGTGCCATTGGCTAATGTATATGTGAAATTATTTTTATTTAAGTGTTTCGGAACAGTGATATATTTTATTTTATCTATTTTTAATTTTGTTTGGTGAACAAAGAAGTTGAAAAGGATACGAGAAGCAGATATTTTAGCAGATAAACCATTTGGTATGAATTACATTCAATGTGATGTAGTAACTTTTGAACACGTCGAATATGCAACCACGTGGAAATTGTGTATCTTTCTTTTTATTTTTTTTTTGTAGGTATTGTTTTTTTTTCTTTTGTAGTTGGGTTTATATGTCGTTGTTATTTTTTTGTTCTGTCAGATTCGCATCGTGTTAAAGCGTGTATTCTGGTTCGCAAACTTGTGGTTATCCGACGTCTTTCCTGCCAACAAGCTTGCTCATTTTACGATCACCGATAAAGCACGTTTTCTTTCCACCGAGAAGAAGCGTACATATATATATATATATATATATTTATATATTATATTATGTGTGTACTCATCTGTCGTCTTTCTTTCTTGTTAGTTTATTTCATAACAACCGTGTCCCTTTTTTTAACTCGTTGAGACACATTAAAGTCGATGTCAGCGATAGTAAGTTATATTTCTTTTTTGAAAACAAATACGTATCGCAAATCGATCGCGATCTTTAGCGCGCGCGCGGGAGATTCAAATGTTTGAACGTTCGTAGGGTTGTTCGAATTGTGTTTAATACGACGTTCTTCTTTATTTTTTATTTCAAAATAATTGGTGTACGTTATTAGAAAATAGTCATGCTTGTTTTATTTAGCATGATTTTTTTTTTATTTAAATGATTTTTTTCTTCTTTTATTATTTTAGAGGTGTAATATTTTTTCGTATTTTGTATAACCTGCAATCCCTCTTTGATATTCAATATAACAATTAAAAGTAAGATTTAAAATGTTAGATTTTATAAATGTTAGATTTTCTTCGTCAAAATAGTCGATCCGTTACGGTTAAGGAATACTAAACGTATATATGTATATATATATATATATGCATTATTACATACATAGGTATTGTATTACGGTGCCATTTTTACCGGCGTATTCATTCGTTGCGAGAAATCTCATTGTTCTACGTTTCACGCGCATCGTTTACGATTCTAATAGGTCTCTTGTTTGCTGTTATAATATATGTAATAAAATGTTCCTAACGTGACCGGTAGAATAAAAATTAGTATTTTCTCAACGATCACATTAAATCTCTATAGCAAAATATTATTTGGTCCTAAAAATAAAAATATTTTTCATACAAAAAAAGTTGATTATACAAAATTTATGCATAAATGTGGAATATGTTGTTCGTATACACGTGTACCCTTAAATGCGTGACATTAAATTTGCACGATGTTGTAAAGGTTTAAAGTTAAACTCAAGTTTTCTATACAACGATCGATAAAAAGTTTAAAATTCATTTAAGTTTCTTTTTAGTTTTCGGCAGTGATAATGATTTGCTCTACAAAACGATATCGCACAATTAAATACAGGCTTTTCGTATAGTTACCGATAAGTTTGCCAGCTTAAAGGGTGGTAAACTTGTAAACGGAAAGTTTTTAGGTACCGCCAATAGCAATATCATATAATGGACTTATTCGTAGCTTAGTTTATCATTTTTCCCTACGGGATTTTTATGAACAGTTTACGTGATTTGAATGTATCGTGTTTTTCCCCTCTTCATACCTAGGTATATATTTCCAAAATGAAAGGAAAAAGAAAAAAAAAAGAATAAAAAAATCAAGTTTTAGCTAGACTCTGTTACTATCGATCGTAACGTCGCCTGCAAAACCTTTTGAATTTCTAGTTTCAGAAAAAAAAAGAAAAAAGAAAAAGAAATAGAAAATAGAAATAAAAAACAAAATAGAAAAAGAGAAAGCTTTTCAATCAAGAACAGAGCTTTTTTTGTGATATTGAATAGTCTTTCGAGATGAGAGTTTCTAGTTCGATTAGATTTTTCTTTCTTTCTTTTTCTACGTGACTTTGATAGATCATATGAGGTAGGAACCAATCGAAATGAATTCGAATGCGTTTGAGAAAAATGTTGGGTTTCATGTTGGAAGGTTTATAAAAAAAAATAAACGTGTCTAAATTTAGTAAAATCTTCGAGTTAAGAGTTTCGTGGCACCCTAGTCTAAGGAAAGTCTAGCAATAGTCAGCATAGACTTGAAGAAGAACTACGTTGTACTACTTGTTGGTACATATGTATATGTACTACACGGCGTACTTTCACTGATCGATCGACCAGGGCGTGCAGTTTACCGGTTGGACTTGGCTATATATGTATTTTCTCTTCTTGGGGCATCTACTAACCTTTGCTCGTACTTACTTTGCTTTTAAAATGTCCTTTGAGAAAGCAAAGTTCACAAAAATAAAATTCGATTTTGTAATTTTTTTCATTTCACCCATTTTGTGTGTGGCAGTTTATATTTTCAAACATTTTAAATATTTTAATTAAATGGTCATTTATAATAAAATGTCTATATGTAATATAAATCGTTAGAATTATATTAATTGATAATATTTCTCTGCTCGTTTTTACTTTGCTTTTAAAATGTAAATGTATTTTAAATGAGTCAATTAGATTACAAATTAAGTTTTTATAATTACATTTTAAATATTCAAATATTCCTGCTATTTGATATAATTAAAATAATTAAAAAAATATAATTATTCTCTATTATTAAAATCCTAATAGATCATTATTTATATTTAACAAAATATTTTTCACATGTACCGATCATTTTTTATTTTACAAAATACTGATTAAAAATATTTCAAAATTGTCAAAATAAATAGAAGAGTACATTATTTTGAAGCACATTATTTTTGCAATAAGGAAGTGGCATTAGTAAGATCGTAATATGAAGGTCGTCTGAAAAAGGCTTCAAGTCATTTGATATTTATTTGCTCGTACAAAAAAAAGTAAGGTGTACAAGAGGATTACGATCTAGTCACGTGGGGTCACGCTGCCTGACACTCGACCATTCTTTCTCTCTTTCTCTCTTTCTCTCTCTTTTTTTGTTACTCACGCTCGTCCTTATGGACTTTCGTGTAAGTAAGTAAATATATACGTCTTTCCTCGTTCCACTTTCACGGACGTGTGCATGTATCGTGGGACTAACACCCACCTGCACTCGCGACGTGTTCAGGACTTAGGGCTGCAACACGAGTAGATAGTATCTCACGTGTACCGTTTCACCGTGTGGCCGATTTCGAAACCGTTTTAAGCACCAGTCTCTCTTTCATGATGATATTCACTAGAGTTTCGATGCGAATCAAATTAATATAAGCTCATTTTCTTATCTCATTTACAATATTTCGAATAAATTCGCTACTCAAAACTCATTCAGAAACAAGAAAAAAAAACAAGAACACAAACACACACGCACACAGTCTTAGCAAAACATTTTACCAATAAATGTTACCGATTCAAATTTTAATATCGATATCATTTATGTGGGTATAAGAAAAAAAATTATAATCTTTTAGTATATATATTTTTGAGAAATTTGTTTGAATTAAGACTAATTTATATACAAGTTATATTTAAAATTAATAATGCATTTTCGACGTGTTCAAGTTACTTATCTAAATTATATGATTGATCTCATTTATCTGTGTTAACCGATAAAATTATAGTTTTTTTTTTTATTTAATATACATATACTCACATCAGTATCGTATTCGGGATCGTGTTAATTCAGTGCGAGAAATATGTGCCTCGGCTCGATCTAAACGTTCGGATTATTTGTGGGATTAACTTGCATCCTGATCGGTAACTAAAGTCAACCAACGAGGGAAAAGAATGACCACCAGAAGGAAAAAGAAGTCACAGGACGGATTCCTCAAGAAGGTTTCGAGTCTATTTAATCTAGACACGGTGAGTCATCTTTCACCATGTGTGTGTGCAACATATGTCAAAATTATTATATTATGACATTTCGATCACGAATTCGAACAATATTTGATTCATTTATCAACCCATCGATTTTTCATCAAGAAACAAATCTTCGTTTAAGATTAAAAATAATATAATGTTAATTTATTCCATTTACATCTTTTAACAAATGTTTTTTTTTCCAGCTAAATACGTTTTAACAGAAACGAATGAAATATATTCTTAAACGAAGGAAATTATATCCTAATTAACATATTATGCTTTTAAAAATGTATAAATCGTCTAACTTGTAAAGTTTTTCAATGATTATACAGTTAATTTTTCGTTATTTGTTTTTAAATAAATGAAAATGTTGCTTTTTTGATTATCCGTTAACGAAATTATCAGCTTAATAACATGATAGCATAGGTAGTTATTATTGAGGAATGATATGAATCTGCGTCCTGTGTATTTAATATCTACTGCAAACATGCAGTGAAGAGATTGAGAAGCATCACAATTACCGTGTCTAATTTGATGTTGTACGTTAATTAAAATTATTCTCTTCTATCCTTCGTGACATTTTCAAACTTTTTCATTTCCTCAACTATCTCAAACCTTTTTGTTAACATTATCATAATTAATATCGAATGTCAGGTCGATTTGCAAAAAATATTATTTACCTATAAAATATTGTTAATACTGATAGTATTTGATCCTTCTTTTATATTTCTGTATTTATATATATATATATCTACTAGATATTCAATTACGTATGCGCTCTTATTTTTTATTACCAGTCGTAACTAACATAAGGTCATGTTACCGTCATCGAATCACATTTATATTTAACGTCATCGATACTGAAAAAAGAAAAATGAATTTTACATTAGGATAAATCTTTGAATTTAATCTGTTTTTTTTTGTATAGCTCGAAATTATACAATATTAATTATTTCATAAATTATTACTGTTTGGTATCTTTAGTCATTTCTGTTCGTCGTTAAATGGATTATCTTTTTGTAATTATAAAATCCTACGAACATTTAACCCTTAATGAATGTTTTCTTTTCCTACGACTATTCATTTCAAGGTACACAATTCAATAGTTTCGTGAACATAAAAGGAAAAGAAAAAGGGAGAAAAAAGTCGTCATCGTCGTTTGACCATTTTTCTTGGTGGTTTCTCCGCAATGTTCCATATGACAGAAAAATGTGGAATAACTCGACGAGAGAAAGAAAGAAAGAAAGAAAGAAAGAAGGAAAAAAAGAAAGAAAGAAAGAAAGAAAGAAGTAGAGATGGTTTCCTAGATGGAAGCTGGTCAAGAGAGCAGCTCCGTTTTGCGAGAAATAAAAAAGGAGGAAGAAATAGAAAATTGAAGAAAAGAACTCGGGAGAAACCGCGGAACATAAACAACGTCGTATCGTTCAGAGTGCACCTGTCGGCTTTTCATGACAGGACCGTCAAAAGATAAAGAGAACGAGAGAAATCCAACGAGTTGACGATTCTTAACGTAGCTGTACTATAGGATCGTTTTCTTTTGTGATTTATAACGTTTGCAAGGAACGACCAAATATTAATCATCGTACTTTCCGATAGGATATATGAGAAATTTCTACAGAAAATTGCAGAATCAATTCTAAGCTGTAGTTAGAAAAGTTATTAGCTTAGAAGCGCAATATTCTTAGGATGCCAACTATGAAAAAAGAAAAATAATCAAAGAGAAACAATAATGTTTTTATTTAACTATTTTTTGTTTTTCAAATTACCTATTTTATTTTTTCTTATTAGGAATTTTATTTCTGGAATAAAATAAAAAAATAAAAAAGAGAATGATAAATCGTTAAAAATTAAATTGGCTTAAGGGCCCCATAAATCTTTGACTTAGTATTGAAAATACGTATGTAGTAATGAACATCTATCAATCGATATAAACTCATACTTGATTTATTTATTAACAGTATTTGCTTAGAATAATAATAAGAAGAGAATCGCGTGCAGATCCTGTACTCGTCTCCGAAGGTCACACTGATATTCGATTACGTTCGGTATACTAACATATGTATGCATATGAATATGTACTTACATACGGGTTCAATATGAGCACGCACGTGGATCCAGACCAGGCGACGTTCTCTTACGCAAGCACGCGTTACTGGTGTTCTCTTGTTTACTTGAGAAAGATAGGTAGAGAGAGAGAGAGAGAGAGAGAGAGAGAGGGAGAAAGAGACAAAAAAATAACTCGTTCGTAGGCGCAGCACGTGTAAAGAAGAGAGAAAGAAAGAGAGACAATGAAAGAAAAAGAAGGAAGTGCACACGCGATGAACAGAGAGTATCTTCGTAGTTTAATTCGTGTCAATTATCACCGACCTGTTTATCGTGATTTCGTAACATTATTTTACGTTCTTACGTATATGCACGATCGAACGTGTGTTAACTAGGCCACGACGACCTTGGTCTCCTTTGATTTCTACCAATGCCCGCCCATGGGAAAGTTTTATTGGAATGAATTATTATCGTAAAGGCTCAGTTCTTGATCTTCTTCCGAGTTCAACTTTACTTTTTTACTTTAACGAGGAAATAATAATTTATTTAAGAGAAAACAAGAGCGCGTTGAGAATCACTGAGGAAAAAACATTTAGATTACACCAGTAATTTCCACGTTTGGAAAAGTTAATTCTCAAGCGAGCTCTTGTTGCTGTCTGGGGGTGTTGCTTGGAGACGAGGGTGAATTCGTCGGCGGGTAAGCCGCAGCTTGGCCGCAAAGCTGTACAACCCAAAGTGCAATCGGAATCGTAGCCGCACGTGCGTTTCCCTTTCCTAACTCTCTACCTCTCGATAACCCTCCAGATAGTGTCCCAATACTGTGTATGGTGACTATGCGTCGTACTCTCCTCCACCCTAACCAAAATGCCATTGAATGGAACGTTTCACGGTAGGCTGCTGGAGCCATACGTTACGTGCCAGACGTGAACACCAACCCTAGTTCCATGTTCCTATTTCTCTCTCTCTCTCTCTCTCTCTCTCTCTCTCTTCATCCCTTCTACATGCATGTATATATATATATGTATATATGTACGTATACATATATGCATAGGGTATTGGTGGCATTCCTGGTATTCTTTGAAATCCTTCAAGAGTACTTCTGAAAATCTCTTAATCGTTTTCTTAAGACCACTTTTTTATATTTATCGTTCTCTTCTCTAAAAAAAAAGTTAGTAGATTTTTCAACGTTATAACTTAGTTTCTTTCTCTTTAAAAATATATAAAAGAGAATCTTTCTCCAAAGTAGTATCATTATCGTTCTCAAATGACACTCATCTGGTAATATCTATATTACTCTTAACTCGGTATAATTAACTTGTAAGAGTTTGTAATTCTTAAGAAGGGATCATCGATCGAAGATTTATTCGAGTATAATGGAGTTCCCTTCTAGAATTCCTCTCCAACAACAAAAATTTGTGCCGCGGAAGAGGAGCAATCTCTCGGTTGAACGAACACCTTGACGTTCTCTTCCACCTTCTTCACCTCCATCTTTTCCTCCACCTCTTCTCGAATGAAAACTCTTGAGATCGCTTTGAGGAGGGAAGGAAGGATAGCGTCTTGGCCCGAAGGCAGTGACGTAGCGCTTCCGGATACACGATAAATTGGATCGTTCTCCCTCGGCGACCTTACCACCTCCCAGAGTGACTTCCCTCTTCCTCCTCCTCCCGCCACTTCACTTGACTTGACTTTACTCCGCTTCACCTCACCTCACCTCACCTCCGGCCGCTCCCATAAAACCCCACGCAGCGTGCTGCCTGGGAAAACGTACGGGCCTTGGGAATCGAGCGGCGTGAGTTTAGATCCCAAACGGTAACGACGCCGTCCGGAATCCACCCTCTCTCCCTACTTCCTTTATCCCTTTCTTCTTTACCACGTGAAGAAGCACCGGAAACTGGCGGTACATAAACGTTACCTTCTCGACAATCCGACGCTCTGCTGTCTTCTAACTTTTCCTACACTTTCAAACTGTGTTTTGTTTCTATTCCGACATTTTATTTTCTTATCTAAATTTAAATAGGATTTTTTTTCCATTTTCTTTTCATTTGATAATAATTGAAAATATAAGTATGTACTTCTTCCTTTTTTTCATTAAAAGTGTATTCGTATAAGGAATCGTGTCTTATTAGATTTTTCAAAAAATTTCGACATATTTTAAACGACAAGTTAGATTTTTTCCATATTTCTCTTTTCTCCTCGTTTCTCTCAATGTTTGGACAAAAAATTCGTTTGGATTTGAAAGCGAGGAAAAGTGGGATAGGGAAAGTATCGATGAAAATCTTCGTGGCGATGCGAAATACACCCCGATGAAACCCGGTTAAAACTTCGGACAAATCGTGGTTAAACACGCGCACTCCTCGCGCTGGGATTAAATCCGTATGGCAAAGTTTGCCTATAAATCATTGCTGGGGGATTCCAACAGTTTGGACGAATTTGCCGCTGGAGGACATCGGATTTATTTTTTTTCTGTTTTTTTTTTTTTTTCGTTGCTTCTCTATTCGCTTTAGTTTTGTTGTTGGTTTTCGATCTCAATTTTTTTTATTTGTTTTCTTTTTTTATTTTATTTTTTATTTGCTTTATCTATATAGCTATCCAGAGCTCACACGGTGTGCCAAAAATACGAGAACAACCATTCGGGTAACGCTTTGAAATTTTTCACGCGTAACGCGTTACTATACCAGTCGCGAAAATTGTATCGATGATTAAAATTTATAAATGGTTCGAGGAAAAATAAAAGGTGAATATTTGAAGAGAACAGGAAGTTTCGGAACAATGACTGCCAAAAGGATATACCCAGCCCGGAAAAGGTCAAGCCTTCTCGGTATTGGCTTTCGATGCAGCAGCACTAGAGTGTCTGCTGGTCAGTGTCCATCCCCGTGAAATACGTTCCTGGATACGAACGGTCGTCCATTTGTCGGCTGTCGTTCGTGAACCTTTTCTGGCCCGCCGCTTTCATGCTTGCAAACCCTTTCCCTCCCTCCTTCTCTTCTTCCTTCCCCCCTTTCATCCTTCTCCTTCTTTAAGCTATCCTTCCTTCGTCACCATCCTTCGCATTCGAGTACATATATACATATATATGTACGTAGTTCGTACTAGTACGTTACTCTCCATTTCTCAGTTGGTCCAATTTAACGAAAATGGTGGTAGATGGTAGATATATATATATATATATATATATATAT
>NW_015149004.1:911729-935857 GCF_001465965.1 Polistes dominula | reverse complement strand
TATATATATATATATATATATATATGTATATATGTAAGTATATATGTAGGTAGATAGGTAGATAGATAGGTGATGGGTAGCGTATGTTGCTGCACGTCGTTGCACCCATCCTTAACTCTTCTATTTCCATACGGATTTGCCTTCCGCCGATAGCTTCGGTAGTAGTCCAGCAAACTTTTCGAGTTAGCAGCAGCATCTCCTCTCTCGATTGCAAACCTTTTCCTACTTTTGCGATCGTAAGATTAATGGTTCCGATCTCGAAGCTCATTTTTCCTTACCCTTCCTATCGTATCAGTCGTCTTTCTCCCTTCTCTTCTCTTTTATTTTATTTTTCCTTCTTCATTCGGGAAAGAAATTTTAACACAAATATTTTTCTTATAGATTTAACTCAACGCTGACCTATGTAATACTACTTACTTACTGTGTCAAAATAATTGAAAATTTTTTGAATATTTTTCTCGTGATTTGCGAAAAAAAAACGTTTTTCGAACAATTTACAGTTTCTCTTTAGACAAAATTTAATTAAATTCTAATCTATTCATTTTTTTTTACGTCTATATAATATTGTAAGCATGTTTACAGAATTAATACAAGAAGAAAAATATTTTTCATCAGCTGGCGTCTCTCGATTGTTTCTATAAGCATTTTTAACGACGTTGTTTCAATGAGAAAAGGATTACCGTTCGATAATAGCATTTAATTAACGATTGGAAGAATTTTATTGTGCGTATAGTGTATATCGTCATCTAGTGTGTCTGTCGTTATCAGAATCGATTATTTTCACACACGTTCATTCGATTCTCTGTTTTTGTTTCAATACAAACGTTCAAATCAACAAATACCACCTATTCGTGTCTGATGGTATATATATGTGTTATTGTTAGAAGAAATACATAATGGATCGTCAAGCTCCTAATTAGCATACAAATACACTCAATGATATTAACAAGCTTTTCATCTATTCTGCAAATAATTCAACAGCTTGTCGTCTAATACTTGAAGGTCGAATGTATCGAATTAAAACGATGATCGAATTCAACGTGACCGAATAAATTATTTGCGAAGTTTCTGTAGTGTTGACAAGTGGGAATTAATTACGGCAATATTGAACGAATATTACAATATTTATATGTATACATTAGGATGTTTTCTTTTTTCTTTTTCTTGGCTTAAACATTTTAATATTTTAATCTGTGTTATTAAAATATAAAATAAGTTTATATTAGCTTGGGTAAACTTTAATAATTAAAATTTGAAGATGATCTTGTATTTTCTGAAGTAAATTTTAGATTGTATTCATTAAATGCAAAATAATAAATACATTTATTTACGAACTTAAAGTAGTATATATACACGTGGGTGGGTTAAAATGTTTAATCTTCCTCGAAAAAGATAATTTCTATTTTCCATTTTTAAATAACAGCGAATTTTACTGAAAAAGAAAATGTTTATACGTTAGGATTCAAACTTCTCCACCTATACCCACTAGGGTGGGTCAAAAACATCAATTATTTTTTTTTTTTTCAAGTGCCATGGAAAAATGGGTTGCTAGACACCTTAAACAAATTCTCACCAAATATGAGCTCTTAATTTTAATAGGAAGATCCTCCGCATCGCAGTTTTTTATTTTTTTCTCAGTCCAATAGAATAAAATTCATACCTTATCATTAATTGATTGTACAGAAAAATGTTCTAGAAGAATTTTGTAGGAAATTTAGTGCTCTACAAGCATTCAAAAGATATTCATCATCAAACTTTCATGTGTACTGATTTCTGTCTCTGAATGTCTTTTGAACGCTTAATTTAATCGCTAAAACATAAGACACCATTTTTGTAGAGCAGTTAATTTCCTACAAAAATTTGTATTGCGCATCTTATAATAGTCATTTATTGTCGAGTTATAAAATTTATAAACAAAAATGAAATTTGTCTAAAAATCATCAAATTTAAATCTTCAATATCATTCAAATGGTGAGGTTTACGGAAAAAATATAAGATACCTTTTTTGTAGAGCATTAAATTTCCTATAAAATTCGTGTAGAACATTTTTCTGTACAATCAATAAATAATGAGGTATGAATTTGAATTTATTAGACTGAGAAAAACATAAAAAACTGAGATGCGGAGGATCTTTCTATTAAAATTAGGAGCTCATATTTGGTAAGAATTTGTTTAAGGTATCTAGCAACCCATTTTTCCGTGGCACTTGTAAAAAAAAAATAATTGATTTTTTTGACCCACCCTAATACCCACGTATATAATAATATTACGTAGGTATATTTAGGTAAAAAAAATGATAAAGTTCTTCTTTCTCTTTTTGCGAAATATTAAAATAATTTAACGTCATCTTTTGTGCACTTATTTCCGTATTTTCAAATCTCGTTACGTAACGATATCGTCGTAACTGTCGACGATGGTACATCGTACTATTAATATTTAGATTGAGAAGAAGGAAGCATTGTGGAAGAGAGTCGAGGAGTTGTTGAAAGATGGGAAGAGAGTAAAGAGGAGTAAATGCCTCCGAGATTACTTCTTCTTCTTCATCTTCTTCGTCATCATCGTCGTTGTCTTCGTCGTCTTCGTTGAGCTCTCGATCTGCCCTGATTGGAGAACGGCTTTCAATTATCAGAACCGCCTCGTTTCGTTCCAACTATTCAATTTTAATCGATTCGATCCACCCAGTTTCGAGTTCTTTGTTGAGCAATGAAAGGTATATATACCACTCGATCGAATGCTTATTTGATTGTGAGTACGATGCAGATGAAAAAAGAAAAAAAAACAAAACTCCTGAGAAATATCGTCTAGTCTTTTCCGATTTTTCTCTTTTCCTTCTTCTTCTTCTTCCGCTTTATCTAATTTTTTTTTCTTTTTGTTAACGGGACGATATCCCGCGATAATCTTATCTTAGCTTTGTTCGGATAAGCACTTATGGTTAGATTTATTCTCATCTCTCTCTTTCTCTTTTTTAACGATCAACTTTCGAGATATAACTTAACTTTTCTTTAATCGATCGTATCTATATCAATTTATTCGATAGGAAAACGATATTATCTGTAGATGTTAACTCATTCGTTCATAAATATTTCCCGACAACAGATATTCTTCATTAAAATTCTAATAATAATCTTTCGAAGATAAAGATAGAGATTAGCAGATAGATGGTTAGATAGTAATAGATGGAAGGTGGATATGGTAATTCATATAACTCGAATTGACAGACGTATGATTGTGTTACGATAATAATACAACTAATAATTTTCTTTCTACATTCATTCAAGTGATACGTAATTCAACATACGAATTTACTTTTGATGAATTATTTCGAACGAATTATTACTTTTTATACGTTTAAATAACAATAACGTTTCTACGATTGAATATCGAATATCGAATATCGAGAGAAAGTTAGGAAAGAAGTCATAGAAAAAAAAGAACATAATAATAATAATGGCGTATAAATYACAAAAATACGAGATTTATCATTCTCGTTGTTCATACGCATTAAAAATTCGATGAGACCGCGTTAGTCTCGCAAATAAAAAAACAAAAAAAGGAAAAAAATTCGAAAAAAGGGGGAGAAAAAAAATATGATTACGTAGCACAGGTGCAGTAGTAGTAGTAGTAGTAGTAGTAGTAGTAGTAGTAGTAGATGCAATGCGTCCATGTGGACAAAGTCGACTGCTTCGTTAGAGGTTAAGCTCGTTTGTAAAAATTCACGAATTTTCCGAGCGATCGTATTCTATGACATGAACCCGCTCACACGCACACATATATTCTACGTTTACATGCATATAGTTTCATATATGCTATGTGCGTGACGCATATAGAAGTCGACAGACAAGCCAGACATATTGGTAAATGGGCCGTGCTTCACGTCCGACCACCTGTGTCAGCAACAACGACGTTCACTAACGTGCTTCCCTCCCGATCGGCTTAAAAAGTCAAAGCATCATTCGGTTAGTTTGAAAGAAGAACAAAAAAAAAAAGAAAATAATCAGTGAAAGAGATAGAATTTGATTTCGGCAAAGGAAGATTATGAAAAGGCGATGGTAAAAATTGGCGATATATTATATATATTTTCTATGTTTTTATTCGGTTTTAACGTAAAACCTTTTTACTACGATTATTTGATTTTTGTGTGTATACGTGCGTGTGTCTTTAGGTGTATGTGTATGTGTGTTTGGACTTATATTCTTTTTGAGAGAAATACTTAAATCTTTTGATTTAAGCCCTATTGATGATTTTCTATATGTGTTGGTTGACTTGTCTATAATCGGTTTTAGTGAAATATAATATAAATTTTATCTTTCACGTAATAAAAATAGTGAGTTTCTCTTGTGATATAATTCTAAAGATAAACACATTTTATGCGATTATTAAAATATAAAATGATTAAAACCGTTATTATTATAATATTATTTAATGCGTTTGTGATGTTTACTTCAATTCTAATATTACCAATATTTCAATATTTCTATTATTTGAATGAAATTATTAATATAACGATTATAAAGATTATTAATTAACTAACCGACAAAAAATTTTTGGATAATCTGAAGCCCTAATAAATGGAGATAACGGATTAAGTATGTGTTTATCATTGGCAAATTCAAATCGAATTATTATTTTAATTTAGAATTAAATTATAAATATTAGAAATGACATAAAGTTTCTCAGGAAGATTTCGTTTTTTTACTAGTTTTCTTTTCACACCTGCGAACTTTTTCGCAGGTAGGTATAACTAAGTATTACCGAAATACGAAAACTGAAGAAGAAATTTCGAGCGTGAGAATAAGGAAAGAATTATAACCGGAGATTTGTCAAAGGCTGCACAGCTGGTATACGCCCCTACGTGTCTTATCTTGGAACAGGGCATGAATCATATTTTATTCCGAGTCGTTCCCAAGTTTTAGAGCTTACGAACGAACGAATCACGTATCGTATGTGTATACTACGTACCAACGATCTTCTTTCTAATCTCATCTTTGCGTATTTCGTCTCTTTGCACATCTCTAAATATATATGTATGTACATAAATATTACATGCGTAAATACATATATAATATAATACATTCCAATATATGCATGTTCATACGCAAATCATATAGAATACCGTGTCTCTACTTATATTCAAATTTTTGAGTATTTCAGATCTAACACTTTCAAGTATTCTCAATGATAGTTTTGTTATCTTGTTTCTTCGATGTATAACTTTGAAAAAAAAAGTTAGACTCTCTCTTTCTCTTTTTTTCTTTTTATCTTCAAATATCTGGACATATAAAATTATGATAAAAAGCATTTGTCCTCCTTTGCTTTGTCAAGAAAATTCGATTGCTTCGAGAATATATTTGCCGTTGAAAGATCCTTGGCAACTCGGTGTCGAACATTATTGCGAGTAAATTTATAATACCATCGAATTGCAATATCTCTCTCTTTTTCTCTCACATGCAATCCTCTTTCAACCCAATCTGCCTTCGGGGCTAGAATCTGCTAAAACGACGAATACATGAATACTTTCCTTTCTTTTTATTTTATCACACCTCTTTTTCTTTTTTACTCTCTCATACACTTTGTATTCTTTTTCTTCGTCTTTTTTATTTTTTCTTATTCTTCTTCTTCATCCTCTGAGCACACTCACTCGAAATCGATATTCCATAAATGTGTAAATGTAACCGAATCCAGTTCCTCTAGCTAAGCAGACGACCTAATCTCGTCCGGCAGTCTCCAACCCTCCTCCCGACCCTTTTACTACAACTATCACCACCTCGGCCCCCTTCTTTCTCTTCCTTCTCTGTCCCCCGTCTCTTGTTCATCTCTCCGTTATCTATCTGATTGTCTCTATGTGCCGCGAAGTGTATTAATACCATTTTGAACGCAAGCTCTTTCCAGTCTCCTGAGCATTTCCATTTGAGGATCGAAATAGTCGCGTGGAAAACGTACCTTTTCCTCTACCACTTTCTCCTTTTCTCTATCTCTATCTCTCTCTTTTTGTTTTTCTCTCTATACCTCATCCTCTCATTTTTTATATTCGTTGAAATACGTAGTTTTCACAGTATAAGATAGGACGGAGTGAAATTTTTGTGGAAACATTTAAATCGATTCGTTTCATTCATCCCAACTCGGAAAACTTAAGAATATTCTCAAACAAAAAAATATTCTTATCTCTTCAAGATTTCGTCTTATCATTCCTTTTTTTTTTTTATTTCCATCATTGTAAATCTTTATACTTTTGTATAAAAAGTTCTTGGATCTTTTGAATAATTCGAGTAATATACCTAAAAGTATACTTTTAATAAACGTGATTTCTTTAACGATGAAGTTTTCTTAGCAGATGATCGAATTAAAATGTCAAGATATGCTGCTATGGCTATTATTCTTTCTCTTTCTCTTTCTGTTCCTTTCACTCTTAATTTAGTTCAGTGTCTAGTAGAAGAAGAAGGACACACACCCATTAAGTATAATACTAGACACTATGAAATCCGAGGACACTGTTGAAGGTTCCCTCGTATATTTTCACGAGAAAGAGGAGTCGGGTAAATAATCCAACGTAAATCCAAAACTCTTCTACTAAAGGCTTTTCTACCCTTGAATTTTTCAACAAAACAAAAGTTCGCGAACTTGAGAGTCTGTCGCGTCTCAAAGTCTTGACTATTTTCAACGGGTTCAAAAAGTGGATGGTGTTTTTTTTTTGTTCATATGACCGAAAAAAATGAAGAAATTCATGATAAATTTAGATTCTCGTTAAATAGGAATTAAACAAACAGTATCTTACAATCGTTATAATCTATCTTTCATTTTTATACAAAAGTAAAATTAATAATTGTTAGAAAACGTTATATAATTTTTCGTTTATGCCAAATGTTATTTATGCATATCAGTATTCTTGGATTTTATTTCAATTTATAATTATAAAGGTGTATTAAAAGCATAGAAATACTACACATAGAGCAAACAAGCCAGCATAAAACCTGTCGGCGAAATAAAAAGAGATAGAAGATAGGAGGTTGATGTTGTCTCTTTCTAACTTGCGAGTTTTTTGTTCTTTCTTGCGTTATATATATATGTGATATATAAATATGTGTACCGCATGAGTTAAAGAGAGACAACATCAACCTTTCGTTTTTTGCTGCTATATTCATGCTGAGACATTTCCACTTACACAACCGCCTATGGTTTGTTTCTTCTATCTGTAATATCTCTATGGTATTAAGATTCAAAATTTATCCCAAATGTTTCTAACATTTCACTGTTTCAATATTATTCTAAAAATCTTGATATTTTTCGATGCAAAAATAATTTCACGCAATCCTAATTAATATTACATAAAAAAAAAAAATATAATAATTGTAATATAACGTAACTCAAAAAATTATTTTCAATTATTATTATTAAATTATAATATTTGTAATTAATATTATTAATAATATAATTTACTATAATATTAATAATATATAATTAATTTTACTATTATTAAAAATACGTTAGAATTTAACAGAACTGTCAATAATAGTCCTCCAAAAATTATTTTAACATAACTTTTGCTAACTCACCCTATGTATATCTATAAGTATAACTTACAACTAGTTTAACTATCATAGTATCATCCATCAACGAGTCAATTATGCGTGAAAAGACTTTTAGGAGGAAAGTACACTTTTCCGATCGGTAAATGAAAAATAAAGAAGAAGAGATGTTCTCTCTTGTTGAAGACTTTTTGTAGAAAAACTGTGGGATAAGAATCGTCATTTTCCTTGGGTAGCGAACAGGAACTAAAATACCATGTATAAGGTAATTTAATTTTATATTCTAACATGAGATGATGACACGACAAGCTCGTATAATTAATTACTATTCAACTTTCGTCTACACGATGTTTTCTCTCTTTCTCTCTTTCTCCTTTTACTTTTTGTGCTACAATCGTTCTCTTTCTTTTTATTTTCTTTTTATTTTATCTTCTCGTACGATGAAAGGTAAGCTCCAACGAACTCGAACTTTCTTTCTACGGAGGAAAGCACATAAAGAGAGGACGAGGATGAGGATGAGAAGAGAGGAAACACGTCTTTAGAAAAGAGACACCTCGTAATTTTCCTCTCTTATTTCCTCCTCTATTTCTCGAAAACTTGTGTCTATTTGGGGGTATCAACCAACGAGGATGAAGAGGATAATGTCGAAAACTCCTAACGTGTGGGTGTATGTATGTATATATGTATGTATGTATGTATGTACTTCTACGTTGGTGAATTTCTATAAAAGTGTTCGAACGACGAGTAAAACACTTGAACGTTGTGACAAATCGAGATAGAATTATTCTAACGTAACAAATTGAAAAATTTAATTTTTCTATTACGTTTTACGTTTTTACGAAAAATATAATATAAAGAACAAAATTTACGGACCATTCAACCGGTTTAAAAAGTATAAAACAAATTAATACAAATGCGACATCGTACAGAGAGTACTTCTAACAAATCTACTTGTTGTTCATTATCAATTGAATAACAATTCATAGGGATTTATTTAACTTCGTATAATCGTAGTATTGTTAATCTGGTAATTAGATGATTTTAATAAAAAAATAAACGATATTGATACAATTATCGCAATTAAACTCTTCAAATTTTAATATACATTTTCAGCAATAGCAATAAAAAAGTAGTTCCTTCATTGATAAAAATTTCTACCTTTAAAGGAATTTGAAAAATCGCTAGAGAAAGAGAGAGAAGTCCTTTATCTTGGTCGTCAAGTTGAATGACACATCCGGTCCAATGTCACTCTGATCCGGGTGGTACACTTGGTTTCCCGTTGATACCACCGACTTATTCGATATATCGTTTCTTTAGCTCGCTACTACCTATCCCCCTCCTTTTCCCCCTTACTCACCAACTTTTTCTCTTTTTCTCTCAAAGAAAATTCAATCTCGCGATTTTCCCGTGGGAAGGTAAGGAACGACGTTGCAACTTGAAACGCGATACCTTCCGAGTGTATATAAAACAGAATGGAGGAAAAACGATAACGAGTGAGTGAGAAAAAGAGAGAGAGAATTTATGTGTGTGTGTGGGTGCGTGCGTGCGTGTCAGAGAGAAAAGGAGAGAATAAATGTTTATTTCTATTGACAGAGAAAATAAAATAGGAAGAAAACAAATTCAACTAAAGAATCGAGAAAATCGTTATTGATATTTACAAACGGTCAAATTTACTAGCTACATTTTCAAATTCGATATTCAAGTACTTCAAGTTGCTTATCCAAATAACGAAGGTATATATATAGCCAGCAATTCATATGGGGTATATATGTATTCGTAATTTAACATTCGACGATCGACCACGAAGTAGAATATTCTATAGATAAACATTTCGTTTGAGGGGGGGGGTTAGCTTTTTACTCTCTCTTCCCATCCTTCTATACAAGTTGAAACGAAATTCAACTTTCCCTTGCAAATAGATTTTCCAGCAAGAACACAAGGTCCCGAGTTTCTCGTAAATTGAATACACTGCTTATATTCCTTACAAAAGAAATGAAAGAGAGACAGGGGATGAGAGAGAAAGAGGGGGAGAAGGAGAGGCTCTAATCATATATCGTTCGACGTTTCATGAATAAAAAAATATCGTGATGAATGTCGTGTAAAACGAAATTTTTTTTTCTCTCTCTCTATCTCATTCTCTTTCTCTCTTTTTCTTATTCAAAGTTGTATTAGATCGAATTCTTTATATTTTTTTTTAGCTTTTCTCTATTCATTTATCCGCAATTTGATTTTAATTGACAATTATTTCGATGCAAACGTTCGATAAATTCGTAAGCATAGAATTTCAATCGCAATTAAATTAAAACGAACGATAGATAGAGAAAAGAGAGAGAGAGAGAAAGATAAATCTACGTTTATCGAACGATTCTTCTCGAGGTGTTTCGTTTCCCAATAAATGGAATCGCAGGA
Source organism: Polistes dominula (assembly GCF_001465965.1). Next base: position 925,925 of record NW_015149004.1, on the reverse strand, counting down.
AGTTGCAATAAATTGCAATTAGGAAAGCGGTCTGTCCTCGACTATCTACGAGTAGAAAAAAATATAATGAAATAGGAATATTTCGATTGAGAATGGATCATTTTTTAAATATTTGTTGACAAAAATATTTTTTATATCTGCAGGTATTATACGAATAATTATTTCGATTTTTTTTTGCAAGACTTTCCTTTTTTTTTGTTTTAACTTTTTTTCTGTGCCATTATACACGAATGAAAAAATAAAAGAAAATTACAAGTAATAATTTGTAAAAAAAAAAAAAACAAATTGAAAATTATTTGCAATAATTTACAGAGGGAAAGAAAAAGAAGAGAAAAGAAAAACATATTAGACATATGTGTCATAATCATGGAAGACATAATTTTAACTTGAGTAATACACTTTTCGCGAAAATAAAAGTAAGAGTCTCACGAAGTTAATGAAATTTGATCAACCCTTTGGTTCGTCTGTAATATATACGACAGAAGGAAAGGAAGCTGCTTGCTCGTTTCTACGAAAGCGTTAAATCGAATCATAAAACGTTTGATGATCTCACGAGAGGTTAGTATTCGCGGAATGATTTCGTCGCCCGAGTTTTCCTCACTTCGGGGAAAAATAGCACGAGAGTACTTTCCACTTGCTTTAAAGGAAGCGAAGCGTGTTGTTGTTTTGCGTTTTTTTCGTTTTTTCTTCTTACACGCTTGAAAGAAATCATTCTCCTTTCACCTCTAGACTTATAAGTATAAATAAAAGTCGTCTATTTGCTTAACTATTTCATATAATTAAAATAAATCTGTTATTATAATAATTAACATTAATTAACTACCATGAAATAAAATCTCAACAAGAAAATATTTATTATAATAACCTTTCATTGATTTGATCAATATTTTATTAAATAATATTATTATAAAAATAATAATTTATAATTAGTTATAATACAATTTGATACTTTATTATAAATACTGATTTAATTAATAGAAATCTATTAAATATTATTAAAAAAGAAAAATAATATATACACATATATATATCAAGAAAATTAGCCAAGGGCATTTATAGTAATTTCAGTATTATTTAGTATTACATTTATAGTATTTTTCATATTAAACGCATTATAATATTACAATAGTTAAGAGAAAAGAATGCGGAATACAGGAGTTGTGCGAATTAGTTCTAGTTAATTTAGCTCTGCATGAAAACTTTCCGCACCGGTGGAAAAGGGGGAAGGGAGGGTATTCGTCTGCGAATGTAAATGCGTAGCGCGCACGAATGGCATGCTTTTCCAACATTAAATTTTATGCTGCGGTGCTTCGAATGAATGACTCTTGCGTATTCCTCCTCTATCCTATCTTTATCTCTATTTCTCCCTTTCTCTTTTGTTTATTTTTATTTTCAGCATGATATGCGTTTCAAATTAACGAAAGTAAGAGAAGAAACATCGATCTAACGCGCGATCATCCTTGTCTAATGCCCTCGGCACTCGTTGTTACAGGCACACACACCTCTGCTCGCGGCGGACACGAGACATGTGAGTATCAAAGCTTTTGAAAAAGAAATGTTAAACTCGCGTTTTTTACGAATTTAAATGAAAGATTTTTAACTATTATTTTTCTTTTTATTTTTGAGCAGGAATGGAAAAGTTTGACCAAGTTTTTATTTTTTTATTTATATGTTCATAGGATGCTCCAGTCACGCGTTGTTGTGGCTTTGTTATAAAATGTCGTATTAATATAATTCTAAACTATTTAGTAAATTATAAATAATTCCATAAAATAATACCACAATAAGAATGGAATACATAAACTAATAATATACGAAAAAATAGAAAAAGTAAGGTTATGTCGTATGTAAATTGAAATAATTGAATTGAAATACGACGCCATCTATTGAATACTTAAACAACCTAGAGACCTGGATAACCTCTAAATAATGAATCTTTAAATTTGTAATAAAAAATAAAATTAATTGCGATACAAACTATCCTATATACTAAGTTGAAATGGATAACACAAAATAAAAAAAATATTTATTAAGATCGGTTCAGTAGTTTCGAAGTTTATTGGAAACCAACAATGTGGCACTGAATTTTTATATACATATAAAGATATATATAACGAAATAACAACGATTTATTCGACGAAGAGTATAGGATTAAAAGCTCGTTCTCGATAGTCTTGAAACATTTATATCGTTAATTAGATAATTAGTCGCGATACTAATCGTTGGTCCGTATGGAGTCGTTATGTAAATGTCTGACTAAATTTTGCCCATTTGCCGAATCACCACGTCACATTCTCCATTTCGCTATTCCTCTCTTTTAACGTTTACAACATTCTAGCGTGAATAATTTGTTAACGCACACTTTCATTTCTGGTTGTTAATTTAACGAAAAATGTAATTAATTGTTAAATTATATATATTTTAAATAATAGAAATTGTTAGGAATTATTTAATTGATGGAGAAATTAATTAATTCGACTAATTTCGATTAATATTAATAATAATTATTATTGCAAATGCGTTTATTATCTTTTACGTATGTGCTCAGAGGCGTGTCCACTTATGACGGGTTTAGAAATAATGTTAATTAATGAATCGCGAGATAAATGTTATTTAGAATATATCATCTATCTACATATGTTCGTATATTATATTGTATTGCATATTTATGTCTACTCTGCATCCATATTTATCGATATTACTTAATAAGCTTGTCGTTATCATATTATCTACTATATTGTGGTTTTTGTGGCATAGTGGTTATGCTTTACCCTTATCATTATCGATCCGTGATTTTACGATAATCATCGTGATACGCGTTTTTTTTTATCGAAAAAAGACAAAATTCATATAATAATTCACCTTCGTTAATTTTTTTTTTCTTTATTTCCTTTTCTTTTTTCTTTCTATTTAATTTGTCAATTCGCGATATACGAACGAGGAAAAGAAACCTTAATAAGTCTTCTTTTTTCTATTTGTTTAAATCTTATTAAGTAAAACTCGAGAAATCGATTTGCCGAATTAGAAGGCAAAAGTTTCTTTTTCTTAAGCAGTTAAATGTCAACCAATCTCTGATATCGTTCGTCGTCGTCGTCGTTGCCGCCGCCATTGCTGCTTAAACGGCCGATTGGCAAAGTTCGGGCTGATTAATCTCGAGTTAAATTAGATAGCGTGCGTCTCTCTAAAACGGAAGCCAGTGTGAATGAAGGGAGAAGGAAAGGGTAAAACAATTTGTCACGCACATACACACAGACAACACATTTTACATTATATTAACCACTTCCTGCGATCTTCCCGACGATTCTCTTCTTAACAAATGAATCGTGTCATATTATTATTATTATTATATAATATTTTTTTTAATGATCAAATTATGAATTTGATATTTATTTAATGATCAAATATCAATGAACAATATTTTTTTAAAATATCTATGCGAAAAATAGTGTTCTTTATTTTTTTGTTGTTGCGTTAATAGAAAATGAATTATCGTCGTAAAATTTTAAGTTGTTATAATCAATGTAAAATGAAAAATTAAATATAAATATTAATTTTACTTTTTTGCAATATTTGAATAATATAAATTGCACCATAAATATTGTGCGTGTGCATCTCGACTAAATATGATAATAAAAAGTAATCAAAAATTATAATTTAATAAAATATGCTGTCAGTAAAATCAACGCACAACCCAGTTTCTATCATAAATATTGATCAATTTATTTAAAATATTCATCAAATAAATAAAAGTGTATCATATTATCGTATTCAATTAGTACCCAATATAATATTATTTTTCATTTGTACGTAGACAAATTTAAACAATTAATTATCTAATACGTGATTGAAAAATTTCTAATTATTGAAATTTCAATCAAACAATTAAAATTCTAATTATTCTAACTTTTCAGGCGATAGTAATGATAAAATGTTATTTAAAACGACATGAAAAGAGAGAGAACATTCAGATAAGATGAGCAAGAGTGACATTGAATTCACAGTCAATCAGAGTAATTTGTTTATATTATAAAAAGATGGGTGGGGATGTGGCAAAGTATTGAGAATCTTCGACATATTTTAAATGAATATTAAGTAATTGAAAGAAATCTATACAATAGTCTACAAACATAAATAAGTTCGATGTTTACTGTCTTTTAAAAAATTCACTGTAAATTTTGACTCATTGCTATCTATTAAAATTAATCTAATTTTTTTTATTGATTGTTGTTTACATGACTTTCAGAAGAATAAATTTTATTTACTATGCATATTACATTCGTTATATGTATGTAACCTTTGGATGAATCGTATAAACAACATTTAATAAAATAACTTTCATAGAGGACAATGTGCCAGTTTAACGATGGATTTCGAAGAGGAAGGTACGTCGAACTAATTCTCCATGTTTTTAGATTACAATATACATTGTTTTCGATTAATTGACAATCGTTTAAGGTATGTCTAATATTCTAATATATTTTACTTACATTTTTAATTGTTTAAACTAATATACATTTGTTTGAACGTTCCTGTCCAGTGATGATTATTTTGAATTGAAAATTTTCATCTAATACAATATCAAATGGAAATTGTTTAATATTTCAAGTATATTGTTAGATAAATGTACTTTGTATATTATTCTTATTTTAATAGATATGTCAATTGATTCTGATGCTAAAATACATTTAAATAACAGTAAAAACAAAGGATGATCAATTGTTAGACACGAAAAAATTGGGTATGTTCCAATTGTATAAACATGTACGATTTTTAGTGACCAGTAAATTATTTTCACATTTACATAATTCACTTGTTATAAATAATGTTTTCAATTTAAACACTTTAAATATGTAATAAGAGTATACTAATATATTTTATTTCTAAATTGTTTTTATCTTGAATACTGTATTAATAGTTTTTAAGGAAAAATCTAGTAATCATAATGTTGCAAGATTTTGAGGAACATTAACTCTATATATGAATAAATTAATTATTTTCCACATATTATAATACGAGTTTAACTTTTAACGCGAGAGAAGTGGGGATTTTGAGGGTGTGCACATTCTTTTTTTATATTTTTTTTTTCATTCTTTTTCCATCTCGTTTCTAATAGCAAAGCTTCAAATCCCTGGGCGTCGTCGGTTTACGTCTATAGTTAGAACGTCCCGTTGGCTCCTAGAAAGTTCTCACTGAAATCTCACACAGAACTCGTAGGGAAAAGGAGAAGGAGTTAGTCCAACACGCTCACACTCTGGAAGATTCATAGTCGACCTGATTCGATTTGCAGCGCTATTCGGAATTTTGCGAGAACGTATTTCATTCGTATCACGTACTTGCGTAGAAAGAAGGGATAAGCAGTCCCGTCATTGCTTTAAAAACCGAATTTAGAATAAAATATTCGATTTATGCACGTAAGAAATATACATATGTACACGTGTACAAACTTATGCACAAAAATTATTCAAACAATTGATGAAAAAGATTTACTTTAAAATTTATTATTTTTTTCCATCCGCATTTGAAACATATTCTTATTTTTTTTTTATTGTTGTTAGTATATGTATTTATTTGTTTATTTATTTATTTCTTAAATAAGTGTAGTATAAAGAAGCGTTGGAGAATAAGAAACGAAAAAAGAAGAGTAAGAAAAAAGAAAAGAAATGTCGGTAGGTGAGGAGAAGAGTTAGTTCCATCATGAAGAAGATGCTTTTAAGAGCACTTTCGTTATATCCACGTAGCTGAGCTAATTTTCACGTCGACGGATTCAAGAAGAGTCGTCGTATTTCAAGGATTAGGAAAATTATTATGCAGCTCTGGGGGTTCGCGCGCACAGAATAAGAGAGAAAGAGAAGGAATGTGAGAAAGAGAGAGAAAGAGATATTCGGTGGTATGGGATGGTGGAATCCTATATCTAACTTGGTCATAGTGCCGTTGTTGTTGTTGTCATCGTGCAAAGCTTCGGCTGCGTAGTTGCGTATTAGTAGAAGTGGCCTCATGAAAAACCGGTTGGACGGTTAATATTATAAAGTTCGTAATGCGAAACGTTGCGGGTACGACATAATTGTAATACGAGAGAATACGCTAGGATCGATTTCGTTTTAATTCGCGAACTGGCCGTGTTTTTCTTTCTATTTTTTTCTTTTTTGTTGTTGTTTTAACATTTTTTATTTCTATCCCGTTCTTTTTCATTTTATTTTTTATCTTTTTTTATATATTGTATTTTCCCTTTCCCCTTTCCTTTCCGTCTAATTTAGAAACCACGTCGTCAACTGGAAATTTGACCGCTTTAACATATACCCTTCTATTTTTACTTATTTAGTTTTTTTTTATTTTTTATATTCTTTCTTTTTTATTTCCTTAATGTAACAACGTACGCGTACTTTACGGGTTTGTGTTTTTAGTACGAGGAAAATGAGTCATCTGTTGTAATAACGAAAAATCGAAACGTTCACGAGACCGTCTTTAATATAATAATAAGTGAATGTAAGATTAAAGAGAGGGAGAGAGAGAGAGAAGAAAGGAAAGTTTAATACACGTAGAAGCTAGCATTTACTCACGATAACTCGTTAGAGGCGTTTAATATCGACAGTGACACACGCAAACGGTGTCCTTAATTAAATGTAACTACCACAGTGCTACTCGTTGAAATTTCCTCGCGTGTTTCTAACACGCAGGAAATACACTAATATCCGTTTAAAATAGGCACAACCAACTTTACCTCAACCCCCGACCTCTTCATTCTCACCTTTCCCTCCCCCTTCTCTTCGGTAACGCGTCGCTTTAAAATATCCGCCAATTTTGTTCATTCGTTACTCACTCGCTCGTTCGTTCATTCGTTCATTCGTTCGAAGTAACGAGGATTGTTGTTCCATCTTGAGATGCTTATCTTCGCGAGTAATTTCGAAATCCATTTTCCGCGGCGGGACTTAGCGTCGCAGTTCGAGACGGAAATTCCAAATTCCGGACATAGCTTCTCTTTCTTATCCCTCGGGAAAACACGTCCCTATTTCACATTATACCGCTTCGTCGAAATCCTAATTCCATTAGAACTGTGAGCTACTACTAACCCCTTTGATTCTATCCTTCTCTTCCCCCTCTCTCTCTCTCTCTCTCACAATTCCGCCACCACCATCCCCAATAGCCCCCCTTTTCTCTTCGTACTACTCTACTCTCTCTCGTATACTATCATTTCCACGGTATACCTCGATATCGGCCTTGTTTTACTTCGTGTTTCAACACCGGAGTATCGACTATTATAATTTCTCTCGAATAATTTCCACCCAAACTAAAATCGACAACTCTACTGTGTATCGTGTGTATGATTCTATGAATATCGATATTTCAAATAAGAAAAAAAAAGAAAAGATTTTCATTCAACGTATATATCGTGGATATTAATAGAATATATGGTTTAGGAAATTCTATTAAAAATTAATAAAATTGGTTTCTTTTATAATCGGATTTCGTATATAAACACTGTGATGTTTGTTAAAAAATAATAATATAAATGTTCGTTTAGAAGATGGAAAGTTTATTCCAAGGGATAATTGTCTAAAACCGAAAAGAGGGTCCTCCCGTATAATTTTGAGTGTAAGCGTTTTGAAGGTCATCTGGGCTGTCTTTTTCAGGGAAGAGAAAGACAATTCATGGTCCGTCACTAACAACTAATCTCGGCAATTTGCGGTGACACGTAGGGTCGTACCGACGCACGCACGTCAAGTCGGGATGATTTATACGACGTGTCCCGTTATAATACTGGTAGTAGCCCATAATGCAATGCCGTGAGAGAGGGTGGGAAGCACCGGAAGTGACAGGAAGAGACGACGTCGCGTGGTAGCCACTAAACTCTGGACCCAACGATGACCTCTTACCGGTAATGGACACTATCGTGGATCCCTTTACCGTATTCTCTGTGAAAATACCATGATATTTCGAGAACCTTTGTCTTTCCTATATCATTTTGATTTCGAAAATTTTAAAATTTAATCGTTTCCTTTTAAGATCAAAGTTTCCAAAATGATTATCAATTATTTTTTTCCAATTTTTTATGTTATTATTATTACATGATTAATACATTAATATATTATTTTATATATATATATATTTTAATAGATAATCTACGATTTAATTTTTATATTACAATATTACTTGATACTTTATTACATTCTATTTCGTGTTATTCTATTGCATATTTTCATTTTATATTCGTTGTCTTCTTTTTTATTTATTTATTTGTATAACAGACTAGAGAGTCGTGCAACTTTAAAAGATACATATTACTTGTTGGCGACTTGTCGAGTATACTAATGCAATCAAAATGTGGTGGGTGGAAATTCTTCGAGCGTACGGCGAAGCCGAGAAGACGACGAAGCGTAAATAACGATGACAGAACGTTTCCATCGTGTTACATTGCATTCATCTTTGGGATTGGAAGAGAAACTGAGTGTGTAACACAGAGTGTTAGTCTGAGCAAGAGTGAAAAGAAGAGAGAGAGAGAGAAAGAAAGAAAAATACATGGTGCATAAAAAAGAGTAAACTCCATGGCTATGAGAGGGATCATTTGCCCTCGTGCAATTAATTATCTTTTTATCTCTCTCTCTCTATCTTTTACTTCTTGTTTCGAGTATCATTTCACGATTTTTTCTCTCCCTCTTTTTTTTCTTTTTCTTTCATGAAAAAACTTTTATTTGATGTTCTCTAGTAAACAGTTTAAATTATAAAACCTTAAAATAAATTTTTTATTTATTTGATCAATATTTTATAATACAAATCATTAATATAAATAAATATTTTATTTTATATAAATAATTGAATTAAAGTTTATCCACGTTAATACAATTGAAATTACTGGATAAATCCTCTCTCTATACAATTTATATTAAATATTCTATCGTATTTAATTTTTAATTCAAAATATTTGAAGTTATATATATAAAACTTCATATATATTATATATACATATTTATATAATATGTTATACATGTTTATATATAATATATATATATTGATCTAAGAAATATTAATTCAATAAAATGAATGCATAAAATCAGCAGGTAAATATCTTTTTATTACACGTAAAAAGAAATAACAAGAAATTTTCTTGTTTATTGGAAAATGTAGTTTTAAATAATCAACATTCAAACATAAAAGATCCTGAAACGGAAGGGCGGCTAACGTATAATGAATTGATAGGATGAAGGTAGAAACTATTCGTTTGTAGAGTTGAAAACGAGAGAAAGAGAAAGAGAGAGAGAGTTTCGTCTAGTTTCAGCGGCTCGAACATACATACACACACATATATGTAATATATATGTACATATACGTACATATACGTACGTCTAATTGCTGCAACAAATTTCGAAACTGACCGTTCGGTTTGAATCACGAAATGCCGTTTTCGACGTTTGGAAATTGTTGCCACCGTCGCCATCTCTGACGAGGTTCGCGTAATCCGCAGGGTTCGGCTTTTCTCGCTGCATTTGCAGTTCGACCAAACGCATCGAGTATAGTAGGGTTGACCGCAGTATTTGACACGTTCCAAGTTTATGTACAATTCCAGTACTATTTAGTATGTATCTGTATGTTTCTATGTATATGGTACTGAAATACAAAGATATATATGTATGTGTATTTAATACTTACTTATCTACTATATAATACGTATAGGTGTATATGTAAAATGAACATGACGAACTTTGAACGAATTTCTTTCTCTTTTTTTTCCTCTTTCTCTCTCTCTTTCTCTCTCGCTCGTTATCTTTTGTTTTTTTTTTCTTTTAGCGTTATCTGCATACAAAATGCTCGTTCCCTATCTCGTCGCTGATTCCAATGCAGATGGGACGGAATAAATTATGATAATACAGTGCGATTCTCGAGCGAGGGAAATCAGCTCTAAAGATTTCTATACTGTTAGGTATATATAAAAAAAGAAAAAAAGAAAAAAAAATACTAAAAAAGAAAAGAAAAAATATAATACAGAATGTGCCCATCTAAAACAGACGGTACATACTTTTCTTACTTAGAGTTCCTAAAAGTTTTCATATTATTATTAATATTCTAGACCAATCGTTTTACGTCACTTAAATTATGTAATACGATAATAATGTAATACTAGTCGTCGTCAATTCAAAATTACATCCCAAATTGTATTATGAAAATGATTAAGGTATTCTTTCGAGAATAGTTATTGAATGAATTTCCTGTATAAGTTTTTCTAGTATAACAAAAAAATAACCTATCGGTTAATACTTATCATTTAATCGGATAATCAAGTTTTACGAAAGAGGAGAAAGCTCGAACGACTACAAGTATATCGAGGTTCACTTTCAAAAGTTCGATCTTTATTCGTGCTAGTACTTTCATAAAATTGCCAAAGACAATTCTCTTTCGACGAAGAAACCCGTAAGGAGCTCGTAAAGCTCATAGGACGACGATCTTTCGTTTAAACGAGCTCGAAACAAAGTAGTATAATCCGTGAATCAACGACTGTTTCTCTTCTTTTGCTTTAAACCAACCAACCCCTTTCCATTCTTATTTCATTCTCTCTCTTTCTCTCCCTTTAACACTTAACGGATGGGTCGAATCTGTTCTGTCTTTCCTAGATTCCGGGAATTTTTCAGGAGAATTAAATAAACATAAATATATGGATTTAAAGCGTTGTAATTTTATTAAATCAATTACATTTCTTATAATATTTTATAACGGTATTTATATCTGTAACTGATGGTATCATGAAAAAATAACAATGTGCAAAAAAAAAACCCTAATGCAACATACTAAAAATTTATAGAAAAACGTAGATCTACGTGGCCTGTCCTAGGAAGTCACAACGGAAAAATGTAAATCTACGGGACCCGTCCGTTAAGTGTTAATTCTACGTATTTAATTTTGAAATCAGTTTAAAATATACAATAGCAAATTTGTGTTTATTTTCTAATGCTGGTATATATCGATTCAACAGTTTACGCGTATTAGAAATATTTGTTACCTAACTGAAATAAATAATAAGTAAGTAAAAGAAAGTGGTAATTAAATAAATGATGCAACACTGACACATAAATCCTATTATAAATTTGACTATTTATTCTACGAAATATTTACCGTTTATAAATAAAAAAGAATTAATCATATAGATCAATAATATTATATTTATAGGGTTTTTCCATTTTTCGTTTCTTATCGTCCTCTGTTATTTCTATTTATTTATTTATTTTTCCTTTAAGCATTTTCGAATTTTTTTCTTTTACAACATCCAACACGGTTACAATTTCTCTTGAAAAATCATCGAGTTTCAGTAGTTTCTTTAAAGACTTCGATTTACCTTTTTTTTTTACCTAGGAAGGTAAGTCTAAAAAGTAGTAGAGACTAATTTATCTTCCATCGAAAAGTACTGCAAAGAGAGCCATAAGAAGAAGAAGAAGAAAAAGAAAAAAAACAACGACGGAGGTGATTGAAACGAAAGATAAACTTGGTAGACTTCGTTCCTAGATTCGTGTTTGATCATTTGGTATTTCTAAAAGATTACTGTCCGCTACAAACATAAACGAAAAGATATTGAACAAAGTCATTTTAATTAAACGAATCGCGTTTAAAACGCATCAAGTATTTCTCTCTCTCTCTCTCTCTTACTCTTCCTTCTTCATTTTTCCTTTTTTCTTTCTCTTTCCATCTTAGAATCGTTTGAAAATTTTCGAATGAATATTTTCGCGGTAGTTGGACGATCGTAAAAATTCGGCTTACACCGCAGCTTTTATCCTCCGTTCTTTTTTTTTTTTTATTCCAGGAAATGAATTTAGGAGAGATAGGTAAAGAAGAAAAAGACGAAGTAAAATAGAAAGAAAGAGAGAAAAAGATTGCTTCGAAATCTTTTGAACGCACGCTACTATCGCATATCAGACAGATAGTTTCCTTTGATAATGGGGAAAACAGGATAATTGAAAAGCGTCTAGCTAAACCATACCCTACTCGTGTTGGACTTCTTCTTTACTCCTTTCCTTTTCCTTCCCTCTATCCTCCCCACCTCTCTTTTTCTTTCTCTCTCTCTTTTTCTTTCTCTTTCACGCTTTTTGCGTTTTGTGAAATTCATATCGTGCGAGCTTAAATGGATTCCCTTTTTACATCGAAATTTCACAGTAAGTGAATTTCATCTGTAAAGAAATTTCTTTGGAACGCTTGGTGACCTTACCAACCCTCGTGGTTAGCCCTTTGACGGTAGTAAATACGTATATATATATATATATATATATATATATATATATATGTATTTATGTATTGTGCGTACAGAACAAAAGAGTTGCCTATCCATGTAAGATGTTTTTTTGAAAGGACTAAAAAGAGAAACGACTTTTTTATTACCTTACCCTAACCCTTACCTTACTTTCATCTCCGTAATTCAGTTCTTTCTTTGGATTCTTTCGTTTCCTTCTTCTTTTTTTTTTTTATTTCTTTTTTCTTTCTCGTTTAATTCAATATTGAAGCTTGACGATTCTTTTAGCTTGGTGATTGTTAAGTATTTTCAAGAAAATATTCAATTGTAACGTATGTTCGTTTCCCCTTTATCTTTTAAATTTGAAAAAAAAAATACGAAAAAATTTTACCCAATATTATTTAAACGTAAAAGATTACTACCTCAAAATTTGGTAATTTTCTTTTTGTTATATTTGCAAAACGTAACATAATTTTTTTTGTTTTATTCTTATCGAATCCAGGACGAATACGTGTTACAACTCGTTTCAGTTTTTTATTTACTCTTATTATTAGTTTTAAATTTACTCTTTAAGAGTTCTTTTCTATCTCTTTAAGGGATGTTAAACACCCACTCCACCCCCCTTCCCATAGTAATCTTGACTTAGAATTACCGAAGTCCGTTTAACGATTTACGAGATTCGAACGATCCTCTTTATACCGTCGATATATTCGATCTCATAGAAGTGATCGTGGATAGCACAAGAGAGAGAAAGACAGAGAGAGAGAGAGAGAGAGAGAGAGGGAAAGAGAGAGAGAAAGGGAACGAGAAAAGAGATGTTTCGATTCAACGACGAACTTCGTTCCATTTTAGCACATACCATTTACGGTTTAGGTCCGGAAGTTTACGACTTTAAGTCAGCTCGGAGGATCCCTTTTAAGAGATCGTACCTACGCGGTTGAAATTTTTCCATCCCCGAGATTTCTCGTCTCACTTTCTTAGTGTTTATTATACTTTTTTTATTTTCCTACGTTTTCGATCTTTCTATTTCATTTCTTTAATTTTTTTTTTTTATTCATGACGTCGAGCAGAATAACGAAACTCTATGTCTCTTGTTTTTTTTTTTGGTATTATTTGAGAATTTCCTTGGTAGCGAAGTTTTTTTTGACAATTTTGGCTACGTTTTTAAAGCGAATTCAGTGGCGGGGAAGGAGAGGGTAAAATCGGTCGGTGTTGGTTGTTATTTCTAACGAGACGATCGTAGCGATTTTATTGGCTATTCTCGACTACTAATTCGGCGTATTTTTTATCGCGTACTTTCAATGCAATAAAACCACAACAGATATTATTACCACTACCACCACGTGGGTATACCAAATTTCTTCATGATGTTACTAAAACTGGGTTACGGTTTATTACTTTCTTTCCTTTCCTTTTTTTTGGTTTCTCTCTCTCTTTCTCTCTCTTTATTTTGTTTTCATTCGTTTTCCTTTTTAATTCACTCGTTAAGATCCTAAAAAATGAAAAAAAAAAGAGTAACTGTGTAATATATATATATATATATACGGACATAAAGTATAACCACGTGTTGATGAAATGTCGACGCTATTTTTTTCCATCCAAGCGAATTTTTGCTCCCCAAACGAATTCGCTCGTTTTCGCGAGACGTTTACGTTTTCTTAACCATCAAATAAATGTCCTATTACCATGAAATCACTAAATAAAGACGTAAAGACGGGAAGAAGAGTATAGCGAGCAATTTAGATAAGTATCTAAATGTACTATAGTTCAAGTCGAAAATTGTTCTTAGAATTGTTACCCGTTATCTTTCGTGAAAGTCATGGAAAATTACTTTTATTTATTTCAGTAGTATTTTGTAAAAATAAATGATCACACGGTGTATATATATATGGGGCATATTTTACGTGAAGCGGACAACGAAAAAAATGTGATGTCGTGGATTTTGTTCATAATTAGCTTGATTGTACTTCTATGGGACCTCAATAATTGTA
>NW_015149004.1:846266-910998 GCF_001465965.1 Polistes dominula | reverse complement strand
AAAAAAAAAATAATAATAATGTACAATTATTGAGGTCCCATAGAAGTACAATCAAGCTAATTATGAACAAAATCCACGACATCACATTTTTTTCGTTGTCCGCTTCACGTGAAATGCCCCATATATAACTATAGACACTTTTTTCTTTTATTTTTCTTTAGTATAAATAATTATACATCAGTATTTATTATCGCGTTTATTATAAAAACTTTTAATAAAAATTATTATAATTTGTATTGTTAATAAAACTGCACTTTTGAAACTAATCCAAAATTCGAACCAACTTATTAGTACGTGCTATAATCGAGAAAATTTGAATCAAACAAAAAATTGATCAATACTTTAACAATATATAAAATATAGAATTACATTAGGATTGTATTATGATGTATTATATTTATTGATCGTCTATTTTTAAATAATAATATTTAATAATTATCTATAAGTAATATCGGATCATTCATTTAAAACACCAAATTGCATTAGGATTGTATAAAAAATGATCGTCTAATTTAAATAATAACGTTTAATATATATATAATCTATAAATAATACCGGATCATTCATTTAAAACACCGATTAATAAATATCAGTCCTTAATAAAAATTTCAAATAATGTTACACATTTAAAAACCGACAAATATAAACGTCAAGTTTCTATCAGTGTGTGCGTATGTGTTATTCCTTTATTTCTTCCCACTTGGTCTCAATCCAACAAACGAACCGCGACACTTTGAAGAAAAGGATTTTAAGGCGCGAGAAGAAAAAGGACAAGAATAAGTGACGACTTTTGGAACTTTAGAATAAAAAGAAAAGGAAGGAAGGAAGGAAGTACGCAAGCAAGCAAGCAAGCAAGCAAGCAAGTAAAAGAAGTAAAAAAGTAAAATAAGAAAAAGGGTAACGGTAAGGGTAAGGGTAAAGTGGAGAGGGAGGGGGTGGAAAGAGGGGTCCCCGTTTTCGTCGTGGAAGAAAAGAATCGAAAAGAAAACTAAGCGAACGTGACCGGGATAACGCGAGCTCGATTTGGATTCGTCTTTTAGCGTGCATTGGAGGTGGTGGTAGTGGTGGTGGTGGTGGTGGTGATGGTAAGATGTGAAAGAAGAGTAGTGGGGGTGGTGGTAGTACTACTAGTGGTGGTAGAAAAGAGACAGAGATAGATAGATAGATAAAGAGAGAGAGAGAGAGAGAGAGAGAGGGAAGAAGTAGGATGAGGGTGGTTGAGGGTGAATTGGGAAGAGTGAGGGGGAAGGCCTTTAGCGAGGGCACGCTGACGCAGAATACAGGATTGGAATAAATTTACGGTCCTTCGTGCCGGATTAATACCGTTCCTGTCAAGCTCGACGCTGCATTCCACACACCCCTTTCCATCCCTCCCTTTTTCCCTCTACCCCAAACCCCGATTCCCATGGACTTTTCCACCGGGGCCAATCGACGATAAAAGCTCGGACGAACCGCTGCTAATCCGGTGCGCTCCGCCTTTTGCACTTCAACCTTCTCTATTACGCGGTCCAAGTTTATCCTTTAACGTTCTCTCCTCATTGTCCTACTACTGCTCGTTTCTATTTTCCTTTATCTTTTTTACGAATATTTTCAACAGTACGACGTACGTGGGAGAGAAAATTTTTGAATGTCTTTCTTTTACTTTTATTTTTTTTTTCTCAACCTTATCATCTGTACGAAATTTTTACGTTAATAAGCAGCGATCGTTAAAGGTGTACTTTTGGAGTTTGGTTTAATTCTTTTTTTTTTTTTTGCACCTTTCTTTTTTAACATAATCATTTATACAAAATGTTAATTGATGATAAATTAACGATGCTTTAAAAAAAATATAGCGTAAGTTTTGTTTTTATATTTGTGATGATTATTTTGATAATGATCTAAGTTCATTTTTTTAATTATTTTCAGGAAATTTTTTTTTTATGACAGTTAACTTTTAATTTTAAATGTTATTATGGTCAACACAATAACAAAATATTAATATATGGACTTAGGCTACTTTCAAAATAAACAGCTTCTAAATATATTTAGAATTTATAAGAGAAATAATGTTTATTCAATTATTCTGTCATAATTTTCAATTAACATTTTAATATATATCGATAAGAAAGTTTATGTGTATGTACATACGTACATATAATTTTTCGTATATTGCATATCCTATGTATTACGGTCAAACACACACACACACACACACATTCGTTGGAAAATTATATATAAAAAATAACATTGTTAACCAATTCGCGTAGTCCAACATGTTTTTTTTTTTTTTTTATTCAAACTATGTACATATACCGTACAATAAACTTGGCCTCAAGGATAATCTCGTATTATTTATATTTCGATCCGCGTACGTGTACAATGCTCATGTATGTATGTGTATGGTAAGAAGTGTCTGTTCATTTTATGCGATCGATATAATTTAGGTGAACGTCGAAAAGCGTGGGAAAGTAATGTGGAATCTGAGATAACATATTGGAAGTGTTTGATAGAAGAGAGAGAGAGAGAGAGAGAGAGAGAGAGAAAGAAAGAAAGAAAGAAAGAAAGAAAAAAAAGAAAGAGAGAGAAAAGGAGGCCACGTAAAATAAAGAACATAGAATGTGTGTACATATTCGATGCATGGAATTTCATAGGAGGCAAAGATTTATCTTGTGTTTTACTTTCGTTTGCTTGTTTAAACTGATCGATCAAATTAACCTACAATATGGTGAGATGAGTAAATGGGGGGAAGGGGGTGAAGGGATTCTTAAATATTTGTTTTCTTTTTCCTTTTTTTTTTTTGCAGAGAAAATCATCGGTGTTCTTTTCCACTTTATGGTGGTTGCAATATTTCTAATATTCATTTAGTATAATATAACGTCAATACAACATTGAGATATTTATTAGAAATTTTGATTTGTCTTATCTTGTTAAACATTTTTCTTGTAAAACAATTTTATTTATTTATTAATTTTTTTGTTTAACCCTTTTCTCCCCCAGACACTTCAATATTTTCATTCTATTCTAATTTTTTATTTGTATCTTTAACATACGTCGCTCGAGCGAAATTGTGATTCTGTATTTTTATTATTGCTTGTGCGAACGATGGGTAAGTAAGTGAAACAATTAAATTTAGTATCTACGTTTGGAATGATTTCGTTGAAAATTTATGGTTTCTCCTAGTTGAGAGAGTATCAGAGAAAGAAATAGAGACATAGTGAAAGATAGAGAGGGAGAGAGAGGGAGAACGTTAAACGCATTATGGAAGTAGAACTGCTGCGGTAAAACCGCGTAAGTGATTCGATTACTGTGGCATTATATGCAGTGTAGCGATGCATCCCTTTGGGACTTACGTTCCGTGCTTAATTTATAAGATTATCGAAAACCGTGAGCGGATATGTACCGACTATATATATATATATATATATATGTATCCAATACTAAAACCATCGAAACGTTTGACTCCGACGAAACGATTGACTACAAATCATTCATCTTAATTACATTAGGGAAACTCAATTTCTGTATTGAGAGTTGCTTTTTATTTGTTCAATTTTATTAGAAAAAAAAAAAGAAGAAACAAAAAGAGAAAAAGAAGAAAAAGAAATTACTTATCAAAATCTTTCATTAATCGAAAATGATAAAATTAAAATCCATTGTTTTTTTTTACTTTAATATTAATATTATTAAATATTAAATTTATTTTTGATTAATTTACATTAATTTTATATTTGAAATAAAAATAAACAAAAGAAAAAAGAACATACGAACGAACAATGCATTTATGATAATTATATTAATTATAGTTGTTATTTATGGTATTAGTATTTAAATATACGTTCCATTGATTATTTATAATCAAATATTTATATCTATTGATCCAATGTTTAAAAATATTTTAAATATTATATTTATTTTGATAAGACCAAATACATGTACACAAGTGCACAGATTTTTATAATAACTATGATTTAAAGTAAAAATAATATAAAATATAAAAAAACTTGGAAATCGTTCATTTGTACAGGATCGATATTTCTAACATTAAAAAGAGAATTTTCTAAACTATACTTTTCCTAATTCTTTCGATCGTTCAATCTGCACGGCTGAAAAAATAACGACGCGATCCTAGTACGTTCTTTTTTTCTATTTTTTTTTCTTCTCTCTTTCTCTCTCTCTCGTACCATGAAATTCTACAAAGTGATAGCGCGAGCGGGTGGGTAGTTATCCTTTCTCTTTATTTTTCTCTTGTTCGCGTCAAAAATGTGCTCGTAAAATTTTTTTACGTTCCACAACACCTTCTATAACTTAAGGCTTTAAGCTTCCCGTGCTTGCTGTATAAACGATCGTGCGAGAAAGAGATGGAAAGAGATAGCTCTTAACATTTTCTACTTTTTATAATAGAATTACTCATCATTTGAAACGCCCCCATTTGTATTATGAATATAAAAAGAGATTCGTCTTTTATTAACACATTGTAATAAATTGTACTCTTGTTGTTTGTTTCTTTTTTTTGTGTTTTTAATTTAAAAGAATTCTTTTTATTTTGTTCATATTTTATTGTATTTTTTAAATTCTTTTTATTTTACCTTTTCTTTATTTAAATTTATTTTTATAAATAAAAAGTTTAAAGGAAAATGATAGAGAAATTGTAAATAGAAACCAAACGAAAACACAGTAAAAGAAAGAAATGAAGAAGAGGAGGACATGCGTAAACGTATAGAAACATATACCAGTTTTCTTTTTAAGATAACACCGAGCTTACCTTTCTTTTTTATGAGTATCAGTTCTCACACCGATGGAAAAGAAAGGAGGAACGCGTAAAAATGGTGCATCCGATGCAACGCCACTCGATGAATATTTATACCGTTATCGAATTCTGCTATCTTCGCACGTAAAGAAGAAAGAAAATCCAAGGGAAAGCTTTTTCCCCTTATTTTTCCGCCTCCGAGAGGATGATTTTGATTTTTCAAGCTGGAAAAGTATTAAATCTTTAGATAAAATAGATATTTTTTTTTTTAATGAATATATTAAGATGAATATATTAGACTTATTAGATTAAGTATTTCTAAATACATTATTTCTTTTTTAAATATTATTTTTTCTTCGAACAATCTTTCAACTTATATAAGAAGAAAATGATTTTAATATTGTGTCAAACTAAACTAAAGTTGAGCGTTTATTATATTTCTGATATATTAATTGTTTTAATTATTATTTAAAATTGAAAATCAAATTAATTTTCATGCAGTTAGGTATTCTTTCTACAGGATTGAAAGAAAATATTCGTTATTTAAGAATATATTCTACATTTTCATTTGTTTCTTCTTTTTTTTTTTTGCCTTTTTAATCTGAATAATCGATTTCGCATGCGCTTCAAGTAAGCGTAAAAGTAGGAAAGAATTTAATTTAATATTCCTGTCACGCGTTTTCCACTCCTCCACCTCCACAGTACGACCACCGTAAACCAACCATACACTTTTTCCAACGTACATCCTCGTCTCGTTCATTTTTCTTCATTTTTCTTTCCTCGAACGTCCGCGACGCGTGGTTCTTTCAAAAAACTCTTGCAATTTACTTATCTCATCTACCTCGTCCCTTAATTGACCTAAGAATAAATTAACATTCGCTCGCGGTCAAGCATACACATATATGTGTATACATACATACACAAATTACATATATATACATATAGATACGCAAGCGAATGCTACTTGAATTTTTATCATATTTATTCGTGACTAGAGCGACTAAAAATTTACGTTAATTACATACGAATAAATAATAATAATAATAATAATAATAATAATAATAATAATAATAATAATAATAATAATTATTATTATTATTATGTTATATATTATTATTATATGTTAATAATAATTATTATTATTATTATTATTATTATTATTATTATAATATTATTAAATTGTGGGAGGATAAGAGAAATTCGGGGGTGAACAAGAAAGCAGTGTTTTCTGTATCGTGTAAACGGAATGAAACTTCAGACCTAAATTACGGAGAATGATTAGTATTAAAAGTGTGCTTATAGATATTTGAAGAATAATTAAATACGATTTTTTTTAACCATTAGCCGCTAAAATCCCATTCTTAGGATACATTTTCCAATTTGTTTCTTTTAATAACTGCAACTTCAAAATGAAATATAGTCATTAAATAATAAAATCGTACCACGTGCTTCATATTTAAATAAAAACAACAACAATTATGGTAAACAAAAATTCCAGTTAATTATTATGAAAATCATTATACAGTTAATTTAATTTTTTTTTTGTATTTTTGTATTGTGGCGAGTAATGGGTTAAAAGTAAAACTAAGTGAAATGTTCTTTCTTTTGTCAGATTGTGATAGGTGTGTGAGTATGAATGCATAAGAATGTATTTGTATGTGTGCGTGCATATTTATGACGTACGTGACTGAAGACAAGTTGTTCATAAGATTTCTTGTTACCTACGAGGGTGCCAAGTGGGTATTCAAAAAAAAGCTAAGAAGAAAAATTCTGCAAAGAAATAACGAAAGACGATAAAAGGGAATGAAGTGTATATTTATATATAACAAAAGTATAAGTAGGGCATGACATTGTATTGAACTATTTTGAGAAACTATAAAGAGTGTTTTTTGCGTGAAAAAATACGATAAAAGATTTTGCTAAGAAATATGACGAATAACAAAGAATTAAGTTAAGAAGTAAGACGTGAAAAAAAGATATTTTTGTTTAAATAGAAATTAGAAATAAAACGTTTAAAACAGCATTAAATAGAAATTATAAATTAGAAATAAAACGTTTAAAGTAGCATTATACTCAACAATTATTAATTAATGATTTGGATTATTATAGACATACTTACGTTTTTATCCTATTTTATTTCATCAAATTATATCTTTAAATATATTATACTTACATGTGTATATTTCTTTTCTTGTTTTCTTTAATTCCTAAAAAAATATAATAAATATTATTAAAATAATAAATAAAATAATAAAATAAACTTTATATATAATTGTTTAGAAGGAGTTTGCTCAGAAAAATTTAGGTAACTTTGTATCACGATAATTTTTCTTCTTTTCCTACTATCCTTTTCTCTTTTTCTTTCTCTCTCTTTATAGATATTTATAAATGTATTTGTATATTGTATTAATATTATTATATAATATGTATACCGCAAGCGTTGTGCTTTTCGTTTAACGCAGGTGTGTTTAATTTATGAAACTCGCGACTGGTTCAGGAAATTCACTATTGCTCGACGTATCTCACAAATATACACACATACACAGACTTTACACGATGTTTCGTTAGATCGAATAATTTGTTGGAATATTGTTGAGAATATATAGAAAACATTCGGGTCAATGAATATAATCTAACATTTATCAAAATTTTGCTGAACTATAAATTTGAATATATATATATATATATATATATATATATTCTTTCACATTAGATGTTTACCTGAGTTTATTGTTAATATTCGAACGAAGGAACTATGTATGCTTGAAATATCATCTTTATCGAGTTTAATAAATGGAGACACAAACAAAATCATGCTTTTACCATGCTTATATATATATATATCACGAATGCTTTTACATGAACGCTAAAACACAAACAGCCATTGCAATAACGTGATCGTAAAGAGCAGAGAGAAACGTAAAGTTCTTAACGACATAGTCTGTTCATCGACTCTTTATCGGTTCGAGCTAAACTCATCAGTGTTTAAGTTCTCGTTTGTCCGTTCCTTTTTTTTCCCTCTTTTTATAGCGAATCTCAGTTCTGGAATTTACGAGTTAGTTACAGAATAACATAATTATGTTTTACATTAGAGAGTATTAGTAGTTTCGTACATGTCACTAGAAATATCTTGTTTTATGAAAGAAAATCGTAAATAAGTTTAAAATAAGATAGAGAAAGGATAGATGAAATTTTGCATTAGGGTTGTATTGTTAAACCAAGAGAAGACATCTTTGATAAGGAAAAAGCAATTAGTCATAGAGTTTGGTGCATAACCATAAGTTTTTGGATGCGAAGGATGAAATGGGGTGAACCAGGATAAAGTAGGGGAGAGGGGGTGGCTTTGTACCAGGGACAACAGCACCAAGTCCACTGACCGATCTGACGCCTCGTAGTTGTTGGAGGTACTCCAATTTTCCTAATGCACTCCGGCCTCGTTGAGTGGCCCCTACCGTGAAGTAGTTTCGAGTTTCGGGAACTGCACTTGGATCTCGTTATTTCGTCCTCGCCATTACGTGTATGATCGTTTAATACGCCTGTGTGTTCATATCTATGTACGTGTATGTATATATATATATATATATACATATACATGTATATCTAAGTATTTACCGACTATGACATACACTAGAAGGAAAATCCAGTTTCTAGATCTGCCGCTGAGTTTTAAGCTCTAGAAAGAAGATTACCAAGTTTGTGATACGTCGCGACAACACAACGACAACTACACAACAGCACAAGTATACAATTACATACAACTACGCAACGTCGAAAAGTCGGATCTCTTGGTTGTCCGCTTAGTTGTTTCTTCGTGTATGTTCGTTACGAATATATGTTTATATTAAACATCCTAAATATACACTTTTTCATGTTGAGAATAAGAAAACTTACAATTAGAAGAGACTTGTTTTCTTGTAAATTAAAAACAGCAACACACCGTATAATGGGAAGAATACTTTGTTCTTTTTTTTTCTCTCTTTCTTTCTCTCTTTCTCTCTTTGTCTATAAAACTTGATTGCTTAATAAAAAACTTGTTTTTCTATACTTTTTCTTTTAGATACATTTTGATTTCTTACCAATTCTGTTATTTTCTCTACCAAACACAATAATCGTTTTCACTTAAATAGATAGAAAGTTATTATTTCTTTTTTTATATTAATTTATTAGAAAAAAAAAATATTAAAAACGTAGCATTTTTTATGCTAATTTATTATAATTTATTTATATATTGTATAAACCTATAAAAAAAACCTTTTATATGCTTATGTGAAATTGGTTGAAAAGTTAGTCTTAATCCTAACATAAAAATAATGTTTTTTGGCTCAATTCGTTTTAATTTTTTTTTTTTATGTTAATATATTATTTAAATCGCGATTTATTATAATAGAATGCTTAGAAATTTACATAAATTATCTGTGGGAATTAGTAATGCTCAGTTCAAATATTGTAGTTCGTCACTTTTATTTAAAAAAGAATAAAAATTTCTTATTTTCTTTTTGCTGACATGAGACTCAAACCATTTCAACCGATTTCTTAGATTTGTTTTCTGACATACATGTATACATACATATTTATCGAGAATGAAATACTAATGCATAAGAGATCGATGTGTTCAGCATCTTAAACACACAAATCTTATAATTAAAATCTTTCTTCATATTTCTGAAAAAAAAATCAAAAACAAATTTAAAAAGATAAAACACTCTTACCGATGCTATAAATTCGTAAGAAAATTTAAACACTTTTCCAACGGAAATATATGTAGGATCAATGCTCTTCATTAATATTAGCAAATACATTCTTTGAATTTTAGGTGGTGTAGCATACCACGGATAGTTGTATCTGTACATAAAAAATATCATGTTTCTTTTGAAGAAAATTATGATATAGGAATATAATGAATACTGACACTTTCATGAAAAAATCAACACCATGGTTCGATACACATTGACCCTCGTAACAAAAAGTAAACAGAAAAAATAAATGTGCCAAAAATAAACTGATATTCATAATAACCTCTCTGTAATCGAACAGCATGTATTTTATGTCAAATAACTGAAAACAAAAATTTCTTTGACGAATTGATCAAAATTAATATTTAATAAAATTAACGATTAATATCATTTGTTATACTTACGTACAATATTTCTATAACAAGTATACAAAGTGAAAAGAATACTCCGCATAAATTGTTCTTTTCGAAAATGTTGTTTATATCATTGAGAAATCTTAATTGGAAACAAAATAATGAATAGAATTGATTAAAATTTAATATATAAAATAATTCCAAATGTAATATTTATAAAAAATTATAGTCTTAAAAATACCTTATATTTTTGTTGTGATTGTTAATAACTGTTACCAGAATCTTATAAATTTTTACATTTTTTTTAACCCCAGATTTACTTTCTTTCTCAACAAATGAATGTTCCAACAAATATCTGTAAAAAAAGATGGGTCATTGTTTAAACGACTCGTGTCACTTAAAATAATCATGCGTAACATTGTGCACGTTCATACCCGTTAAGAGAAAACATCATACAACTATGTTCTATGAAATGTAGAATAACAGTAGCTACAGTCAGGGATACAATTCCTTCTGTAATAGGTATGCAACACAATGCAATAAAAGTTATAGCAAAGTTTGATTGAAATTTCTCATAATATCCTATCGAAACAGGATATTTGTATATTTTTGGTTCATGTATTGGTACAGTTTTATCCCATATAAATGGTAGAATTAAAAAACAAGCTTGAGTGATTACAGTGCAAATAAAAATATCTGAAATAAAATTAACACCAAAATATTACAAAAAAGGATGGATATAATCTTGGAAAATGATTAACACGTTTCGTGCCACGTGTTTTTTATTTACTTCAATTTATTTAATGCGTCAAAATGTTAAATGGCTTAAATGAAAAGTCGAGAAAAAACAATACAGGACGGAACGTGTTAATGTTCAATAAAACATTCTTACAAAAATATAGTGAAGTCTTTTGCTTTACATTTTTGGCACACTCTTTCACCATTTTCTTCGTTTCCAAATTTCTCAATAAAACAAGATTGCAATCATTACGAATCTGATCGAACAATTCTTTCATCTGGTTGCACGAAAATTGATCAATTAAGAACAAAAAAATATTGATAATTATAATAAAAGAAGTTTCATTTCAATAGTAATAATAGTAATAATAATCAAATATTGATGACATACTTCTTTTTGTTGAATCCAAAACAATGTGTAAGCGATGCCGCTGAAAATAGAAGGTGCAATACGTATGGAAAATTTTAAAAACATTTCCGTACTATATGGTAACAATAAGAAACCTGATATCTGTAATCAACATAAGTTTAATACATATTATACGAATTGAAAAATTGTTAAATGAAATAGAAATATAGTCAAAATGAATAACGTTTACCTGTAGAATTAAACTTGTGTATAAAATTAAGATGATAAGGCATTGAATAAATATGCGAGATCTTGAATCATCGTAAGGCCATAATCCAACGCAACTCATATAAATTCGAACGTTTTTGTAATAACCACTCTTATACACGTCCATACTAACTTATATTATTTGATTGTGTCAATTTGCGTGCGTTTGTCGACCTATACAAACTTTGTTTCTTTCATCGAACATATTCTATTCTCTTGTATACCCCCTTTTTTTATTTAGTTTTTTTTTTAACTTCCTCTACTACTCTAATAAATAATACATTATATTCGATTCGAGAAAAAAAAAGAAAGGAGAAGAAATTGGTCAATTATAGCAAATTTAAAAATTATTTTCTAACGGACGACTGTAAATCTAAAAGGAAGAAGAAAAGGTGTGATCGATTTTATTACATTGATTATATCGCCCGTTGCGGGCAATCAAATTTTTTCCCACAACTCCCCTTCTCCTGTTACTATTCACTTGCGCACTCGCAATATGCCTGGACACAAGTAAGGATCGTTACTTTCTTGAAATACGTCTAATACAACACGTCATTACAGAGAACGTCAAACAAAGAACGAGTATTTACATTTTTATAAAATAGTACGTATGTGTATATATTCTGTTTGTCTTGTTTTTTTTTTTTCTTTTAATTTTATACCGTTAACTTTGTTTCATCAGTTTTTCATTATCATTCTTATTATCATCACTTAATTAGTTCATCTTTTTTTTTTCAGTTATGTAAACTTGAATATCGACAAATGTTTTCAATTTTTTTTTTTTTATTAAAGTTGTAATTATTTAAACTCATATTCGAAAAAACAGAATATAATTAAATATTGTTTTGTTTATATTATTTTTGTAAATAGAATATCTCATCAAATGAATTAGCTTATTTATTGTACATTCTTTGAAACGTTGTCAATATTTTGGATTTTTATATTTATATTTATTATTTTCATAAAATAGTTAAATACATACTAATAAAACATAAAAAAATAAAATCTCAAATTTAATCAACAAATCAAAAATTGTATCTATCGCAAAAAAATATTTAATTAACACTTAAAAATTTTCATTGATAATAACAATTTGTTAGACATTACGAATGAATTGTTGCACGACATTAGTTTCTCGAATATAGAACCATCGCATAAGACATGGACAATTTAACGAGCTTTTCCAAGGCGAAATATGTAAAGAAATAAATTAAATTAATAAATATAAAGAAACAGTTGAACAAAAAAATGAATATATTGTTTTTTTGCATATTATTTAATCGATTAGAATTCTTATCTGAGCAAAAGATTCGTGTGATGCAACAAATATATCACCAACTGATACATAAGTTGGTTTACTTGCTCTTGTAATAACCAAAAATAATAATAATTTTGATTGTTTCGACAATAAATACCAAGGAGTCTCGTTACTGACAAAAATTATTTTAACATTTTGATAAATTTTATATAAAATAATTAATTTCTTTTAATAAAACACATAATTAATCACAGGTTCAAATAAAAATCAATTCATTCTCACGCTTTATAAAATACAGCTTCGGTCACGTTCTTCAAGTGTTGTCCTATGTTGCACCAAATAAAAACCCAAATCAAATGAAAGATAACATATATTATCGGTAAGAACAATAAACCGGCGATATCTTCTTTTTTATTTTTATCGATAGTATCCATGATCTATCAATTAAAAAAAAAAAATGAAAATTTAAGCAAGTAAATAAGTAAAGCATTGACGTTCTTATGATTAATTAAAATAACTTACGTGAAAAGTAACACCTCCAATAAAACATAATGCACATGTTACCAATATTAGAGTTATCACATGATAATTAGTATTATAAGCATCTATATATCTAAAAAATAAGGACAGAGCAAAAGACACATCTTTGTGTACTTTATTTTTACGTATAGCGAAAGGGTTATTAGAATAAAATAATGAAAAAAAACATACACGTTGTATTGGCGATTTAATAAAACACGTGATTATTAAATTGATACATTTTGAATGAAACCAGACTAAAATACGATCCACATTTAATGTTACGAAAAAATGGACGATGTAAAATAAATATATTATCAATACTAACTGGAACGCTCTGTCGTGAAAAAAAAGCTGTGCTACAATTGGTTTAAAAGAATTCAAATTAAATAAATTCTTAAAACGTTGCTTATTAGAGATTTCTATATATATTTTTAATCATTTTCTAAAAATAGTTATATTTAACTATTTGAAAAAGACATAGAAAATACAATTTTAAATTTAAATAAATTCTATGAAATTTAATCTATCACGAAACAATATTTATCTATTAACATTTAAAGATTCTCATTGACGATAACAACATATTTCACATTGTGAATAAAAAGCTTGAACGGCATTAGTTTCTCGAATGTAGGACCATCGCGTAAGACGTTGATAATTTTACGAGCTTCCAAGAAGAAATATGTAAATAAATAAATTAAGTTAAAAACATATGGAAAAATAGTTGAATTAAAATGTATATTTTGTATATTTATTTTTTATATTTTTTGAACGATATCAGAATTCTTCTTACCTGAGCAAAAAATTCGTGTGATGCAACAAACATATTACCGACTGATACATAAGTTGGTTGACTTGCCCTTGCAATCATTAAAAATAATAATATTTTTGATTGCTTCGAAAACAAATACCACGAAGTCTCGTCACTAAAAAAAGGAAAAAATATTTTAACCTTGTTATTTATTTTCTTAGAGAGAATTTTTTTATTGTAATAAAACATGATTCGAATAAAAATCAATTCATTCTCACATTTTGTAGAATACAGCTTCGCTCATGTTTCTCAAGTGTTGTCCTAAGTAACAATAAATAAAAACCCAAAGCAAATGAAGGATAATAAAAAGTATCGGTAAGATCACTAAATTTGCGATATTCTCGATATCGTTTTCCTTAAAAGTATCCACGATCTAGCAAACAAAAGAAACATAATAAAGTAAATAAATTGATAAAGTGTTAATGTCCTTGGAATTAGTTACTATCTCTTACGTTAATAGTAGCAGCACCGATGAAGCATAAAGCAAAAACTATCATAATTATGCTCATCATATTATAGTTTGTATTATATTCATCTATATATCTAAAAAATAAGGAAAGCGAAAAAGAACACTATGTCAACCTAATTTGTATGTGCATAGTGAAAAGGTTGATAAAATAAAATAATAAAAAAGAACATATTTTTTCGTGTTAGTGATCTAATGAAATAAACAAATAATTATATTATATTATATTATATTATATTATATTATATTATATTATATTATATTATATTATATTATATTATATTATATATATATAAAGAAATAAAATAAAATCATACTAAACATGTGATTGGTAAAACTTTTGGAATTAAAATCAGACTAAAATTTCATTGTCATTTTAATAAGACGAAAATGCGGATGATGTTAAATAACATAATATCAATACTAACTTAAATGTTTTGTCATGAATTTTGATTATATGAATTATTCTGGTAAAAGTAACTTTATTATCAATCACTTTTAATCCTTTCTCCTTACCCTCCATTATGTTGTTCAAAAGACGTCTGTAATAAAAACAGATTAAGTCAATATTTGATTGTTTCTTACATTTTAGACAAAGTTCAAAAAGATACTAATCGAAATAATTACCCAATAATTCGGAACATCGCACAAATGTGTAATAGCACTACAAGGACCATCGATGATGAGCTTATAACGCTAAAACCTAATACAAGAAACACGAAGTATTGTATAAGGAGAATCTCAAAAAAATATTTGTCTTCTTCAATGATGCCACTCATCGTGTACATTAATTTACGTTGTCGTGTTTTATTCAATGGTATTAGAATATCCAGAAAAACTGATTTAAACGGTTGTAGGAAAACCAATGTTACGTAGAATACATAGGAAGCTAAAAAGAAACTAAAAGAACCATGAGTTATCAATATTTTATGCGAATAGTAAAACTCTTCTTACCTGTTACAAATAGGATGCATTTTCTAGCATAACTAGCGTATTCTATCAGAATCTTATATTCCTTCGTTTTTTCTAAGTTAAACCAATCGTCAAGTAATCTTGTAAAGAAAGACAATATCTGCAAAAAAAAAAAAAGAAATAAGACTACATCTTTTACGATTAGTGAAAGTGTTCAATTATAATTCCATTTTTTATGTGTAATACGTACGTATTCCTTCTTAAAGAGACTGTAGAAGTAAATAGTTCCCATTGATATTGACGAGAACAGATAAGCCATGTTAGTTATGGATGATTTAATGTTAAATTCACTTGATAGAAAATATAAAACCTAAGTTTTTGAATAAGGTTTCTTATTATTCGGCACTTTTATGTAAACGAGTAATTAAAAATGATTATTTACTTGCACAAAATATGCAGAAATTAAACTGACGCTCATAAAAAGTACCCTAATATATTTTGTAGAAGGTTTTAATATAGGCCAGATACCACTGAACGAAAGTATTTTTTTTATAAATGCTAACGGTATAGTATCTATCCGTTCCATCTTTTTCTAAGTCATCAGAAGTAAATGACATACACCAAAAAAAAAAATTATTGTTTTTAAATTTTCCCTTTTCTTCTATTTTTTCTTTGTCTTTTTACAACCCCATTGTCTTGAATAATAGATACATAATGTAAGTGTACAAATGATAAAGGAAAATGACTAAATCGATATTGTCCCTAACGCAATTATAAGTGAAAAGAAAAATATATGACAATTAAGTATCATTTTTTTCTATTCTCGAGTCTCTTACGTTTGCATAGTGGTGGGGAGGATCGATCGAAGTTATCCGAAGTCCTTGAACAGTCGGTATTTGTCTAGATCATCGTACGGATGTTAAACGGTCTCTGTGTTACAACCTCGGTTGAGTATTTTGAACAGTTTACTCTTTAATAATAATATATATATATATATATATATATATATATATATATATATATATGTTTTGTAATAAGATATGTTATGACTTGAAATTTTCTTTCGAAAAACAACTATAGAAATATATTCGTCTATAATATTATCAAATTTCTATTATTTGAAATTTTAACTATTTTTAAATTCTGATCGCAAATGTAAACCATCGCATACAATATGTAAGTAATACTGACTCTAGTTAATTTTTTTGTTGTCTATTTAAATAATACTTTATTTTCATAATTTTTTATTTATTATTCTTCTTTTTAAATTAATTTTAAGTACATTTCTTTTTATATGTTCTACAAATTTTTTTAACAAATTCCACTTAAGCTGCAAAATATTAGTTCGCAGAATATAGTACCATCCCGTAAGAAGTTGATAATCGCACGAGCTTAAAAAAAAAAAAAAAAAACACAAACAAACAAAGAATATATTTGTAATAATAAGAAAAAAATAAACTACATATGAAATTTGAATTATCAATATTCATTTCTTATCACAGTAAGAAATTCGAACGAGGCATTAAATATTTTTCCAATCCAAACGTACGATATTCTTTCTGCTCTCGTTATCACAAATAAGAGTAATTTTTTCGAATTTCTTGGCAATAGATACCACATCTGTTGGTATCACAGATACTTTTGTCCACTGTACCAATTCATTAATATTATTAACGTATTTGTTCGAGTTTCGTTTAATGATATGATCATGTAAAAAAAACATAGATTTTAATAATAGCAGAAATAAAAATTACCCATATACGTTATAAAAAATTGAAATAATTATTCGTAAATTATGATTTCTAATTCATTTCTAATTTATTTACATTTCTATTCTTATTACATAGAACTTATTAGTTGACTTTATATTTAAATTCTTAGTAAAAATTAGAATATTATTATCCATTGATTTGTTTGTATTTTTTTCTATATAGTATAATCGATCATGCTAATGTGCTGTTTCTTTCAACATAAATCAATTTCATGTTCGGAATTTTTGATTTCAGTATTTATTTTTAATCATTTACTAACAATAGTTAAATACATTTCAACAAGACATGAAAAATATAATCTAAAATTCAACCAAATACTAAGAAAATGAATCTACGGCTGAACAATATTTATCTATCAACATTTGAAGATTGTCGATGATGATGTCGAAATGTTTGACATTCAAATTAGTAGTTGCACCTCATTAGTTTCTCGAATGCAGAACCATGGCGTAAGACATCGACATTTTTACGAGCTACCAAGAAAAAAGAAATATGAAATAATAGTTGAATAAATATGAGCGTATATTTGATCATATTTTTTGAACGAGATCAGAATTCTTCTTACCTGAGCAAAAAATTCGTGAGACGCAATAAACATATTACCGACTGATACATAAGTTGGCTTACTTGCTCTTACTATCATTAAAAATAATAATATTTTTGATTGTTTCGACAATAAATACCAAGGAGTCTCGTTACTGACAAAAATTATTTCAACATTTTGATAAATTTTATATAAAATAATTAATTTCTTTTAATAAAACACATAATTTATCACAGGTTCGAATAAAAATCAATTCATTCTCACGCTTTATAAAATACAGCTTCGGTCACGTTCTTCAAGTGTTGTCCTATGTTGCACCAAATAAAAACCCAAATCAAATGAAAGATAACATATATTATCGGTAAGAACAATAAACCGGCGATATCTTCTTTTTTATTTTTATCGATAGTATCCATGATCTATCAATTAAAAAAAAAAAAAAGAAAATTTAAACAAATAAATAAGTAAAGCATTGACGTTCTTATGATTAATTAAAATAACTTACGTGAAAAGTAGCACCTCCAATAAAACATAACGCACATGTTACCATTATTAGGGTAATCACATTAAAATTAGTATTATAAGCATCTACATACCTAAAAGATAAGGAGCAGAAAAGACCTTTCTGTGTACCTAATTTGTATGTGTAACAATAAGCTTGATAAAATAAAATAATGAAAAAGAATATACACATCGTGTTGGTGATCTAATGAAATATGTGATTAGTGAATCTATACATTTGGGATTAGAATCTGACTCAAATTTACATAATTGTCATTTAATAAGATGAAAAATAAGTGAATGTGAAAATAACGTAATATCAATACTAACTTAAATGTTTTGTCGTGAATCTTGATTATACGAATTATCCTTGTAAAAGTCAATTCATTATCGATTATTTCTAATCCTTTCTCTTTACCATTTATTATGTTGTCCAAAAGACATCTATAATTAAACAAGATTCGATATTAAATTATTTCTTACTTTGTAGAAAAAGTGCAGAAAGATACACTTTCGAGTTACTGATCTCGAAATAGTTACCCAATAATTCGGAACATGGCACAAATATGTAGTAGTATCGTAAGACATATCGATAACCCGCTTATAATACTAAAACCTAATACTAGAAATATGACATATTGGAAAAAAAGAATTTCGCAAAAATAATCGTTTTCTTCAATGATACCGCTCATCGTGTACATTAAATTACGTTGTCGTGTTTTATTCAATGGTATCAAGACATCCAAAAAAACTGACTTAAATGATTGCAGAAAAACACATGTTGCGTAGAATACATAAGAAGCTGAAAAATCACTAAAAGAACAATAACTTACGAACTTTGATGCGGATTGTTTACGTTTCGTTTCTTACCTATCCACAATGAAATGCATTTTTTAGCATAATTGGCGTATTTTATTAGAACGTCGTATTCCTTCGTATTTTCTAAAGTAACCCAATCGTCGATTAGTCTTATAAAGAACGAAAATATCTGCAAATTCACAATAAGATGATTCCCATATGATGATTTGTAGTCAGAATGTCCAATTATAATTTGTAATTTTTATCTGCAATACTTACGTATTTTTTCTTAAGTAGACTACAGAAATAAACGGCACCCATTGATATTGTCGTGCAGAGATAAGCCATGTAAATTACAGATGACTTTATGTTGAATTCATCTGATAAAAAATTAATTGCCTATTTTGGAACGAGATTTTCTTATTATTCAACAAATAAATAAATGTAAACGTGTAATTGAGATTATTTCATTGGGTGATTATTTACCTGCACGAAATATGCGGAAATTAAGTTGAAGCTCACAAAAAATACACTAATATATTTTTTGGAAGGTTTTAGTATAGGCCAGATACCACTGAACGAAAGTATCTTTTTTAAAAATGCCAACGGTATCGTATCAAACCCTTCCATCTTTTTCAAAGTTCACAGATACAAATGACATACATCACAGTTATTAGTTTTAAATTTCTTTTTCTTCTATTTTACTTTATATTTTTACCACTTCATTGGCTTAAATAATAGATTCATCGTGTAAGGGTACAAATGGTAAAGGAAAATTACTTAATCGATATCATCCCTATAGTGTAATTATAAGCGAAAGGGAAAATGTAGTATGCTTCAATAGCATTTTTTTCTATTCTCGAGTGTCTTTCGTTTTGCGTAATGGTGGGGAGGATCGATTCAAGTCATTCGAAGTCTTTGAACAGTCGATGTTTGACTGGATCGTCGTACGGATGCTAAACGATTTCTGTGTTACAACTTCGATTCACTATTTTACTCAGTTACCTTATTAGTAATAATAATCTATCAGTTTTATATGTTTTTTCGATTAATATCTTTAGAAATAAATTTTTTCTACTATATACATATATAGTAGAATGTCAAATTATTATCGTTTCAAATTTTAAATTCTCTTCAACTCTCTTATTGTAAGTATAATTCAACGCATATAATTTGTAAGTAACATTATTACGAGTTATTTCTTTTACATTTATTTGTTATTATTTTATTTATATTATTTTTTTTAAATAATTCTTAAAGTTAAACTTTATCATCTTTTTCAATATTTTTTAACAAATTTCACACAAGTTGTATAATATTAACACAAAGAATGTAATAATATTTCGTAAGAAATTGATAAGCGTGTTGTTCGGCTCTTATTACGATTATGTAATCTACTTTTTGTATTTCTTACTGAATTACACCAACTATTATATCAACTGTAAAGTATATCTGTTATCGTTAAATCTCGAAAACCATTTATGTGCACATTACGTAGCTAATCTGTAGATTTAACTGATTTGTTCCGTTAACGTGCAGAATCAAGTTTTTTCCACATTTTACCAAGGTATTGTACACATTAACGGCTTCAGTATTGTTAAAGTATCGTTAAAGAAGATGTTCCTGTTATTATAAATATCTTTACCTCAAACAGCAATAAAACAATTCTATTGGTACTGGGCAGGATTTCAAAAAATGTGACTACATATTTAAATGTACCACAAATAGATAATTCGAAGTGTCAGTAATCTTTAGATTGAACTATTAAGTAAGCAGAATTTTATTATATGTTTTGCAAATTCATTTCCTTAATTCTAATAATATTTTAAATCGTTTGATTCTTTCTATTATAGTTTTTTTTTTATTGAATGATGATTGATTTTTTCAACTAATTCTTGAATGTTTGATTGTATTAACCCTTTGACTGCTAGCTACTCTAAGTCGAAGCGCTTAGCGTGTGCGGCGTGCGGCCAGCAGTAGCGGTCGCTGGGGACTGAATACTTTTTCAGACAATATGGATCTTGTGAGCGGCGTATTAATACATTGTAATATAATTCATAATCCAATTACTATTACTTTGTCCACTGCAAAACGGATCAAATAATATTTTTTTATTTTATTTTTTTTTATTTTTAACATAAATTGTTTACTCACCAATGGTAAAGTTTTAAAATACCATAGTTGGATAGTTATAAATTATAACTATACGTTTATTTATTTATTCTTTTTTTTATAACTTATATAATGTATATATTTGAATATTAGAAATTGAAAAATTGAACAAATAACAAGTAAGTAACATAAGTACTGTAAATCTAAACAAAATAAAACAAATTTAAGACAGAGAATGACTGACCAAATAAACGAAATTTCATTTTTTTCGTTGCTAATCAACGAGGTTTAAGATTTCTGCGAGTGTATTGGACATGTAAAAGAGAAACCATTTCCGAGCATATATATGAGACAGCAGTAAACAGCCAAAAATTCGCCGAGCGCGCATTTGCGTGCATAGTCTATTTCGATGGCTTGCATCGGACGTATATTTGAACCCATAGGCCACACCAATAGTTTCCGCTGGACGCACATTTGCGCCCATAGCAGTCAAAGGGTTAATTTGATTCTTTAGATATTGAAAAATAAATAAATAACATTATGTTAATTTATAAGTATAAAAACGTTACTGTTGTTCCAAAGATCTTATTTTCGCTTCAACGAATGCCTAGTAGGTAATGTGCAGATTATCTAGGTAATTTAAAAAATAAAACAATTTTCGATACTTTTTAATAGATCACCCTATTTAATATGTACATTACCTAGATAAACGACAAAATAACTGATTTTTGCATTTTTACAGTTCACATATCGACCGTATCGATTGAATTATACCAAATAATTATAACGACTGAATTATATCAAATGTTTATATAAATTCTTTCAATCAACTGAGTTATAGGAATCATTTTCCTCTACTTATAATTCTTTTCTCGTCAAAGGTACTGGTACAACCTTGTAGGAGGGTTAATAATGGAAATTTTCCGATTTCCAAAATTCTTCGTAAAAGGGATGAAATTCCGAAAGTGATGGTCATAAAAATACCAAGAAAACCATTGGTGGTGTCTTCAAAGGGATTCTTGACTGTTGTGAATTGATCAAATATAATTTACCCCTTTTCCCCTTTTTGTAGATATTCAACCCTTGGTATTTTTATAGCTCAACCGCAATAAAAGGATCATCATTATCGGAAATTATTCGATGCAATAAATTTCCTCAATTATTTCCGATTTTTAATGTAACACATGCCGCCTTTTTCTGCGTATTAACTTGAATAATAAATTGTCAAATTACGATCGTGATAACGAAAGGGATCATTTTAAAAATTATCTTTATCTAATTATTATAGCCTTAAGTTAAAAAACATTTCAATTATAATTTGTTTCAATATCGAAAATATACAGGGTGCCTCAGAATCAACTGGACACCTAGATATCTCTGTAGAATTTGAAATTACAAAGTAGGTTTATATAAGTATCATAATGATTTCGAGGAACTCACATGGTCATCTGAACATCATGCTTTTGAATTTCATTTTTTTTTTTAGGTTTTTCTGGATTTCTAACATTTTTTTAAATAAAATTGTATTTTTAACAGTTTAACGGTGTACACGAATTGATAACGAAAAGTTAAAAAGTAAAGCATAATAAATAATTGAAATAAAAAATATAAATTACAAAACACATGTACTTATTTAAAATTTATATTAATATTTTTGAACGTTTCTACTTTTATTCTTTCATATAACATTCTATTGCAAATAAATTCTACTTATAATTAAAAAATAAATAATGAAGAATCAGACCAGTTTTTAATTAAAAATAATTTTTAAATTCTATACACATTTTGCTTTTTTTTATAACTTTATATTTTTACTTTTATAAAAGTAAAACTAAACAGTCTCTCTCTTTCTCTCTCTCTCTTTGT
Organism: Polistes dominula; assembly: GCF_001465965.1. The sequence continues at coordinate 888,270 of NW_015149004.1, read as the reverse complement.
GTTACAAATTCGATACACCATTCTGCGAAATTTACTCACTATTAATAATATAATTGTCGAATTTCTATCGTTTCAAATATCAAATTTTCCTCAATTCTGATTTTTAGTATAATCAAACTCATACAATTAATAAATAATATTATTTCTAGTTATTTATTTCATATTTATTTAACATTATTTTATTTCCATTAAGTACTTTTTTTTCTTTATTATTTTTTCATAATAATTTTCAAGAAAACAAATTTTCTTATCATTTATCATATTTTTTCACGAATTCCACGCAAGTTGTAGAATATCAGCGCAAAGAATGTAGTACCATCCCGTAAGAAATTGATAATCGCACGAGCTTAAAAAAAAAAAAAAAAAAAAAAAAAACAAACAAACAAACAAAGAATATATTTGTAATAATAAGAAAAAAATAAACTACGTATGAAATTTGAATCATCAATATTCATTTCTTACCGCAGTGAGAAATTCGAACGAGGCATTGAATATTTTTCCGATCCAAATGTACGATGATCTTTCTGCTCTCGTTATCACGAATAATAATAATTTTTTTGAATTTTTTGACAATAGATACCACGGAGTTTCGTAACTAAGAAAATAAATTTTTTTTCTCGTTTATTTTTTCTTAAAAAAAAGAAAAAGTACATGAAGAACATTTCTAATCCCTCGTGTACGGGGGGAAAAAGGATGGCTGAAAGAAAGGTGTGTGTGTGTGTGTGTGTGTGTGTGTGTGTGTGTGTGTGTGTGTGTGTGTGTGTAGAAAATAAAATAGAAATGTATGCTCACGCTTTGCGAAATACAGCCTCGCTCACGTTCTGCAAATGTTGTCCTATGTAACAAAAGATAAAATTCCAAACCAAACAGAAGAAAATATAAACTATCGGTAGCATCAATGATACACCGTTACTCTTGTTATTGTATTCACCTAATATCTGATTGATGCGGTCAATCGAGAAAATAATGAAATATTGTAAGTTTATCATGAGAAAAGAATATTTGTTTTTTTTTGTTCATGCGTTGACATATTATCACTTACTTGAACAATGGCTATCCCAAAGAAACCTAATGCGCATAACATCACTACAAGGTAAATTGCGTTAAATTTATTATTTATAACTTCCATACATCTAAAATGCAAACGAAAATATTGTTTTATAAGAGAAATATTTTTTTCTTATACATGTATATATAAGATATATATTATATATATATATATATATATATATATATATAAGAGAAATAAAAACGGAAGAATATATATAATATATAATTCTTGAATAAAAAAGATGTGAATAAAATGATGTTTTTGGTAAGGAAAAAAGTTATTAGGAAAAAATGAAAATATTCGAAGATACGATGGACTACAAAGTTTTGTATTATATCAAAACAGTAAAGATGAAGATTGATGAAAATTGGACATATGTAGTAGTAGTTTATTTTGTCAATACTAACTCAATGGACTTATTGTGCAGATATATTATACGAATGATTTTGGCATAAACTACTTCGTCGTCGATTACTTTTAATTTCTTCTCTTTCTCTTCGAGTATATTATCCAAAAGATATCTGAAATTATAATATATATTTACCAATATATTTTATTTGTATATTTATTTATTTTATTAAAAAATTGCAAAAAAGAAACTTACCCAACAACACGAAACATAGCGCAAACATATTGCAACGCAATCAAATACATCGAAAGGCTACTAATAGTGCCTAAGCCTATTGAAATTAATAAAGCGTATTGAAAAATTAGAATTCTAATAAAATATTTTTCTTGTCCATTGTACCAATTCATTGGGATTAATAATGTATATGATCGAGTTTCGTTCAATGGTATAATCATATCCAGAAAAACAGGTTTTAATGATAACAAGAAAATAAATGACACATACGAGTTATAAGAAACTGAAACGATTAAATGAAAATTGTGATTTCTAATTAAATCGTCTTATTTGGACATCTTAAATATTTCTTACTCATTAATATGATGATGAATTTTTTACACATGATAGAATAGTTGAGTAGAATGTTAAATTCTTTTGTTTGCTTTAGATTACGCCAATCATCCAATATTTGTATTAAATAATGTAATATCTGAAAAATAAATCTAAAAATATGTATTTCAGATTTTAGTACTGAATTAGTACTGAACCTAATTCTGTGTTTACACGATAGATACGTTCCCGATGAATAAGTGTAAGAAAAATTCGTATAAAAAGTATATATTGCATCTATCGATAAATACTTTTTTTTTAACTCAGGTCAGATGAAGTCTTTTTAGAATTTTTGGTAGAACTCGTGTAGAAAGTATTTACAGTTCGTGTGAAAAACAGAATTGGGTATATTTTTAATTTATTAAACGTACCAATTTTTTATTAGAAAAACAACCGTAATAAATGATACCCATACTAAACGATGAAAGTATATAAATGACTGAATTTAACGACGATTCCATGGTAAATTTAGTCGATAGAAAATCTGAAATCTAAATACACTCGATGACATACACTTCAATTAACGAATACTAAATTATCAATTACTAAATATATTTACCTGTAAGAAGTATATGATGATAATGCAGATGTTTAGAATGATTCCACGAATGAGCATTTCCAATGGTGTTTGTCCAGGCCACAGACCACAAATCGAAGAAATTTGTCTTACGAATGCAAACGGAACTGTATCGAATTCTTCCATCTTTCTAAGAATCGTACAAAGTGAATGACTCCTTCGAAACTTATCGTTTATTGTACTACTCCTTCTTTTTTTTTCTTTCTCATGTCACCCTTTTCTTGCGTATTCATTTGAATAATAGATTGTCGAAGTACGAACGATAACGGAAGGGATCATTTTCAAAATTATCTTTACCTAATAATTATAGTTCTAAGCGAGAAAACACTTCGATCATAATTTGTACTATTATCAAAGATATAGAACCCTTCTTAAGAATACATACATACATGTTATTTGCATTTTAATAGGGGAAGGGGGAAATACAGATCGATATCGTATCACGCATCATTTCAATGCATTGAACAGTCGATGGTTGGCTCTTATAGTTGCTCGAAGTGTCTCCTTTTATTCAATTATACACATACATTATAGTTCGATACTTTTATACGAATCGGTAAAACGAATGCGTGTATGTTGCGTGTGTATGTGTGTGTGTGTGTAAAAATTATAACAGAATTTTATTTGACTTGTAGTTAGAATCTAATAAGTATAGTAATTGAAAGCTTATTAAATTGTCAATCTAATGACATTTATGCATATGTTTTATATTTTACGTTAATTAAATTTGATTACCTTCTTTTTTTTATTTATTTAATAATTCTATTCACCTTTGATTTTTCTTACTTGCCGATAAATAAAAAATAAAAGTCACTTTATAGCAACACACTAGCTACATAAAATAGTAATGAAATCATTCGTTACTATAAATTACTAAGACCGCATGTTTACGTAACCAAAACAATTTTGTTGTTTACGTTCACTTCGATCTATGTTTATCTCAACTTCTTATTTTCCCCATTCTCTTCCCCTTTTATTTTTTGCACTTTCCTGACCTTTGCTCATTGTCAGTCGAGTCGTGTATTTTCACGGTGACCGATCGTTTCTTCGTTTATTTGTAAGTATCGTTTGATAATTCTTCATTCAAATCATTCGTTAAATTACTGACTATTTTTATTATTAATATTTAGTATATAATTTGTATAATTTATTCATTTATGCATATATACGTGAAAAGATTTATTTAAATGAATTTTTTCTCTTCTTTTTTTCTACAATCGTATAAATTAATATTAGGTATTTTCCTGATTGATATCTAACTTTACATTAGAAAATAATAATTAGAGATCTGATCTCTATGTTTCACATAACCAGGTATCTTCTCGTAATCGACGCAACACGTTTTTCGAGGTCGATAGTAGTACAACGTTAAGAGGGACATTAAAGCTCCTTTGGGGAGTTTAACGCAGTTACTTTTATAGCTCATTACATCCTACATTCTCTTACTCCTAACAAGATCAAAATTCGTGGTTATCGCGGTGTTACGTGGCCACGACACTTCATTAACTCGTCCAAAGTTACCTCGTCTACGTGACGTTTAAATGAAAAGGGACAGACTTTAAGAAATTTTTCTTTTTATTTGAGAAAAGAAAATAATTTATCGATAAATATGAACTCGAATTGTGTTATGATAAAGTTCATCAAGAAAGCATAACATTTAAAAACACATAAACATTTAACATTTAAAACAAACAAAAAATGAATTAAAAAACATATTCTTATTGAAAATTTAATCGTATATTTTTTAACGTTATTAATTTCTTCATTTCACTTTTTTCCGTATTGTAAATAAATTAAAAAATTAAAAGAATTAAAAAATTTTTCATGAACTATATGAAATCAATTTTGTAATTAAAATTTACTTTTTAAATTCTATGTATATTTTTCTTTTTTTTTCTTTTGAAGAAAATAAGTTTTCTACGTTTCAAGTATATATATATAAAATAATTTCGTCATTTATTTCAATCTAATAGATATGATCAGTTTGATTGAAAGCAATTGAAAACGATGGACGATTAAGTACCATTCCGATCACTTAATCATAACGGTGTTGATGCTGTCGAACTTTCGTTAGGACTTCAACGAAAGTACCATTAAACTCATTTTCGTTTTTTATGTTATCTCATCTGTCATTGTATTTACCATCGTTATGGAATGGCATATATTATATACGAACTATGTATTATACATAATATACATACTTAACATATATTTTAGAAGTTAAATTAAATATATTCTTTCAACATTTGCAAACCGCACAACTTTAAATCTAATTGTATTTGTTTATTAAACATTTCAAAAATAGTCACAAATAATGTTTTAACTGTTATTACATTTCTCTCGAACGTCATGGAAGACCAACTTTTATTTCATTAATAATTCAAATAACAATTTTGTAATAGCATAACAGGATAACGAATTATTTCCGATTCCATGTTATCTTATATAAGTAAAAATATTTTCTTTGGCTTCTCATTTGACTACTTCTCGCAATTTGTTTTGTTTAAATTTTGAAACAACGTGTATACAAGTATGCATGCGTATATATAAATATGATATAAACGAAGTAAGAAGAAAATATAATACGATAATTTCCGCGAATGTTTTCCTGTAACGCTCGATATACTTTCAATGATGGTAAAAGTTTAATGGAATTTTATTCGAAAAAGCAATGGACGTTTCTTATAAATAATGAATAAAGTCGATTGAACGTTAGATTCCTTATGTGTACGCATAGCAACATCCCAACGATTTACGAATCACGTGCATTAACATTTTGTTCAAAGTCGTTGGAACTTGTTCATTGGACCATTTCTAAATCTATGGTCGTTCATTTAATCCTATGAAATAAAATCACACTTTAAAAATCTGCGATACAAAGTGTATTTTTTTTCTCTCTCTCGTTTTTTTTTTACTTTTTTTTTTTAATGCAATCTTTACCCATACCTGCTAGAAATATAAAATTTGTCGAATAATTTCGAACATCGAAAAACACTTTTTTTTTTCAGATTCGCGTTCCATTAAAAATGTTCATTCCATCGAGTACGCCGTAATTTTTTCATCTCTACGAATGCATTCCTATTGCGTATATTTGAGTTAAAAAATAAAAACAAAATATATTTATATATATAGTAATTTAACGAGATGGAATAAATCCCTGTCATGTTGAATTACTATTTAAAAACGACGAATAATAAATAATCCTTACTGGCGTGATCATTTTTTTATTCTTCTTTAAGAACTTTTTACTGATAACTAATAATCTTTCGTTTCGTTTGATGTCATCAAGATGTTCAATATTATTATACTTAATATTGGAAGAAAAAAATTATTATAATAAGAGAGTAGAGAGAATATTACTCAAAGGAAAAAATTTTAATATTTTTTTATTATGTCCAATGCAGAGTTTGCTAATTTGCCAGAATAAAAGTTTATTTTTCAAAAAAAAATATAATTATTAGAAATGAAGTATCAATTGTTTTAACATTATTCAAATCTAATTGTTCACTATCAATATTCATTGGTAACGATACTAACCAATCGATAAATTCTTTATTGTCGCGTAACCAACGTCAAGTACATTATGCAAATCCTAGCCTATTTGCGATCACATGGGTTATTAATTGTAAGTAATTAGGATATACAATTAGTCTCGTAAAGCAATACACTTTGATCATTTCCGAGAGATTAACCTAAGTGATTAAGAGTACCTGAACATTGAAATTAACAATATTTTTAATCCTTTTATCAGACTAATGTTTTAAAAATATTCGAATGCTCTCATAATACTTTTATCCATTTCGTTAATATTTTATCAAACAATTAGTCAATGGAAATAAATATTTTGTTCGATGTAAGTTATAACGTGGTTGAAATTTAAATAAATAACCAATAATATTTATAATAGATTTTGTCAGTGTTGCAAGAGAATTACGTTTTGATACATAACAACATTTTATTTTAAATACCGACCAAGAATGTTTAAAAATATTTATCTGATAAATAACAGCTCTTCTGTAATACCAATTAACAATTTTATTTATTCCTTTTTATGAACGAATTCGAAAATTTGTTTATACAGTTCACGTAATTCGTGTAATATCATTAATAATTGAGATAATAAATCACAATTATGTCTTTCAAACGATAATAATCTCTTTAATGTAATTTAGAAAAAAAAAATAAAGAATTCGTATATAGAGCTCGAAAGAGCTCAAGAAAACTTCTTTCGTTCTTTTTTAAAATTATTTATAAAATACATACTTCCTTATATTTAAATGAAATCGTTACAAATCATTTTCTAGATAAGATAAATCGATTGTTTCGGTAGAAAAGACAAAACAATCGAATGAAACAAATTATATTTTTTTTTTATTTATTTACTATAATTTTACTACGCTTATATAATATAATTTTCTATCCTTTTATAATATACTTCCAGACCCAAACTATTTCGGTTCTTGAAACGAATAAAGTATCATGGCGTATGATAGCGAGTTTCTAACAGACTGAAAAAAATATTTGCTTTCCTTTCAACTTGTTTAAAAAAAAGAGGAAAAAAAACGTCATATATTTTTACATATACGTGAGTAGGTTAAAAAATATCGAGCTTAACACAAAAAATATTTTTTTCAATCAAAGTCACTTTTACTTTTATAATAAAAAAACCAAACCATTAAAAGTTTTGATTGAAGTTAAAAACTTTTTAACCCACCCTCGTATGCATATATATGTATAGATGTATATTTTTTCAAATATTTACGGTTAGAGAGAGTTCTTTGGATAAAACGAAAATTCCTCCAAGTGATAGATAAGAAGGTATCTTACTTCTCATCATAATCATTAATAATAATTTTTGCACTTTAATAGGAGCTAAATACCAGTGCGTCATTATTCTAAAAATAAATTGTATATTATTTGTATTATTAAACAGAAAATTAATTTAGAAACGATACAGAGGATAGATACTCACATATTGTCGAACACTCCATTGCTATAATCGATAATTTTTTGACTAAGAAAACTAATAATTATAATAACAAGTAGTTGAATGGCCATAATCGTGACAAATGTCAAATCTATCGAATATATCTGAAAACAAAAAGTAAAATGTAACAATAAAAAAATATTTATTATTTCACAATAAATTTCAAATATTTCTTATCCATTTAATTAACTACTTACTTGTGAAAATTGAAATGTTATGATCAAGAACCATATCAAGAATACGAAAAAATTACAATTAGCGAAGATAGAATTAATTTGATCGACGAAACTATAAATAACAAATTGTTCTTCCTTCTCACTTACATAATATCATTCTTTGTATTTATTATTTTATATATTGTATAAATAAATAAAATAATATAAATAAATAAAATTAAATAAAACAATAAATTATATATATTATCCTCTATTATTGATTATAATATTTGTGTAAAAAAAGTCATACTAACTGTAACGCTCTCTTGTGACACTTGGTTGCACGTATCATTGTCGTGTAAGCATTGTTCCCCTCGTCGTAGAAATCTAAATCTAGTCTACTATCAGGTTGCTCTTTCAGTGAGTACCTCATTACGTATCTATGTGAATCCAAGAGGGAATTGTCAAGCTGTTAGTAAATTAGCAGGTGTAGAAGCACTCACCCGGTAAGGGCGAACATCGAGCAAGCATGTTGTACACATACTATTAATAATCCAATAGAAGTAGCTGCTGTGATTCCTATTGCAATCATAGTTAAATAATATATAAATAATATCTTTAAAATATATTTTTCTCGACCTGAGAAGTATTCCAATATTGGAAGAAATTTCATTTGACGAGTTTTGTTCAATGGATTAATCACGTCTAATATTAATGGATAAATTGAAATAGGTATTGCTAATCCAATATGTATATATAATGTCACTGTTATTAAAATTATTATTTTTTTATTTTTAATATAATATTAACTTATTTATTTTTCTTTTAGATTTTATCTTTTTTTTTTTTTACCTACTATAACGATCATAAAGATTCGAGTTTTCGCAGCAAACTTTTGTAAAATTTCATACTCCTCTTTATTTTCAACATTTTGCCATTCATAATTAATACTTTCGTAAAGTTTTATCTATGCGGTAAAATATATATTTTTTTTCTATTAAGCGTACAATAAAATCTTAATTATAAAATTAAGCATACCTGATCGGCACGTTTATGAAAGAAAATGGCGAAGTAAAGAATGGTGATTAACATGCAGCATGCAAGGTATGTTAAATTCTCGATGACAAGATCTATCCTGGATCTCAATAATATCAATCTCAAAACCTAAAATATAAATATTGAAACATTATAATCAAGAAAAGTATTTATCGTTGTGGATTTCCTTACCTCAAATATATCAGCGCATAAAATGCCTGCTTGAACAAAAAATGTACGAAAAAACATTTTTCTTCGATCCATGTAAGGCCAAAGTCCTGTCCATGATAGTAAAAAACGATTGATCGTGTAATATCGTTCTTCAAATACGTTCATATCTGTTAAACGAGTAAAACTAATCTGTTTCGATAAATTTACAATATATTTTTTTTCTTTTCTTCTTTTCTTTCTTTTAATTTTTTTTTGCACCCTAAATACGAGTTCTTATTCCATAAACTTATGCAAAAGTAGTTAAAGGTAATTGTAAAGAAAGTAATGTGTAATAATTTACGACATTGTGTCTAGTAATAGTTGTATGTAATATTAAAAAAGGGGAAATATACATGCGTGTCACACAGACACACACACATACACGTACACGCACATGCAAATTATTATATACGTTTCATCTGATAGTTTGAAGGAAATATTTTACACGAGAATAATATCGATCTGTTTTGGCATTGCAAATTATTTACATGCAATTATCGAAATTATCTCTAATGAAATACTTTGTCCCCTTTTTTCGTATCTCTATCTCGGCTAAAACTTCATCCCCTATTTTTCTCGATCGAACAAGACATGCGCGGTTTCTATTCGACGCGACACGAGTATAGCGTCATTTCTTTTCGATTCATTCTCGTGACATGTATCCTTCTTTTAACCCTAACATTGCAAGTTCCGTGAAGATTATTGTTTCGTTCGAAGATACTCAAATTGCTCCAAAGTATTACGTCGTTTTTACGGTAATATTTACATTTTTGTTTTATTTAAGATAATTTTCTCTTTCTCTTTATTTTTCTCTGTATATTTAAATCTATGAATATATACAGTAATAAACAATAATATTGTTACAAATTCAATTTTTCTACATGTTATATAAATAAATAAAAAAAAGTATATATAATATTGTTTAGATAATTTGAATTATATTTAGTTATAAATAGTCTTTTTTCAGGTAAAAACTTTAAACATTAATTATTTTTTCTTTTTTCTTTTTTATCGTTAATTAATTTAATTTCTATGACTTACGATACTCCTATACTTAAACTTTAGAAATAAAACTTAAAAATATGTTATATTTTATTGAAAACAAAAGAATTTGTACATATTTACAGAATTTATTATATAAAAATGAAATTACATATCAAAATTTTTATTCGATATTGTTTATATTTTCAGAAACGTGTCTGGTTCGATCGAAATATGTAAAAGGTGTCATCAGGATCTAATTGCAATGTACATGCAAATATTTACATACGTGTACGATCGTAATTATACAGACATAAAATAAAGGACGAATAAAAAAATACGTGTTCGGAGTAATGAACGAAATAAGGTTCGTTATTTTTATTTTCCATTTGAAAACTCGACACGTGTAGAGATACAAAAATCTTGTATAATCCGAGTTAATCTATTTAAAACCTCTGGGACATTGGTTCGCGTTAATCAGGATGTAATTAAATTGTATATCGATATCGGATATCGGAAATCGGCTTTGCTTCTACGACCATTCGCTATTGTCATTCAGTTTATGAATAATGAAGCACAATTACTTCGGTATCATGCAATAATACATATCCGGATTTACGTCATTCTAATTCCTCCTCCATGTACATAAGTTATTTTGATGAAGTAAATATGTTATGTGATTGAAACGTTTTCCAATTTTTTTATTTTTATTTTTTTTAATACTTCATCGTTAATAAGAATTCATCTAAATTTGGACGATTATTAATTGTATCTATTACAGTACGCGAAAAACCTCACTTATAACACCTACTATCCACACGTATAGGTACATAAATACTTAGGTATTATATTATAGTTGCACACACGTATCCCTTCGAATGTCATAAATAGTTCCGTGAGATGTGCACTTGGATCTCGTTAATCTGCACTCACCTTGACTGTATCTCTTGGCACGGACTTAGATCTCTGGCAATATCACGCAATATTTACTACCGAACAAGTCAAATCGTGTGGTTCGTTTATCTTGTAAAAACAATGCCACCGAGACGTTGTACTGTAATATATCGTGGAAAGTTTTCATCCGCTAACCTTCTCTCTCTCTCTCTCTCTCTCTCTCTCTCTCTCTCTCTCTCACTCAACATAAACACACACACACATACACCTTTTCCATTTATTATTGTTATTTTTTAGAATTAATTACTTTCGCGGTAATTACGTTTGATAATTAATTAATATTATTAAACAAAAGAATAAAATAAAGAATAAAAGAAGAATATTTTATTTCTGCAAAATTTAAATAATTATTCCCATCGTTTGTAAGGTTTTGGCACGGAGCCTTAATAATCATCATGCGACCTTTCGTCGATCCATTTTGGTACAATTAATTTATTCTATTATAGAAGCTCGATAAAAAAAAACACGTTGATATAAACGAATGAACAGTGTTACTATTTTACTTTCTCGAACCCAGTAAGCTTGAACGTGTAGTACTTACATTAAGATAAGCTTGTTTCTAATGTAAGACGATTACTCTTAGAAAGAATGCGTTTAATGGTCACGCTGTCGTTCAACGCATTTCATCCGTTTGATCCTCGAACTCAAGTTGCGTGAGTAAATGCGATTAGTTCTAATACAGTGTTTCTCAACTTTTCTTATATTCGATAATAATATTTCATTGTCAGAACAAAACATCCAAATATATATTTTTCAAAATGAGCGTATAAGACTTTTAAAATAAATTTAACATTAATAATTATTTTCTATAAGTAATAATACCGTAAAAGTACAATTGTTTTTAATTAGACATTTTTTTTGTATGCATGACATTACATTTATCTTCACTTTTAATATTTGCATACTTAAATATCGATGTAATCGAAGATAAATAATTTGTTTAAATTATATGATCTCACAAAAAATTTTTTATAAAATTATCTCGACTGAGAATTACTCGTTTAACGAATGAAACTCGATAAGGATTATAATAGAAATATTTTTTTTTTTTTTTTTAACAAATTTAATCAAATATTAACGATTTGTAGGTTTCATTAAACGACTTTTGCTTAACTTTTTGTAACAATTATTGATATTATTTAACGATAACATTTAACAATAATTTCATGGGTATATTTATACAAATGTATATCTAAATAAATATTAAATTGTCTTTAGGACGAATAAGAAAGACGCTACTACCCTTAGCACTCTCCTCCGATGAATTTCAATTACCTTGGGGAAGTATCGTTAACGTAAACTAAATCTTTTAGTTTTAATATTCCTAAGACAAAGACTGTGTATCTTATTCCACTTGACTCAAGTTTCATATCTCCTTATGTTCATTGTTAATAATGGAAGAAGAGGATTTTTGTTTCCATCAACAGGTAACATGTGTAAGACTAAATGTATACACATTACTATAGAAAAACGTATCTATTGTTTTATAAAATGTATTCTAAGATTCAACATTATTTATTGTTACATTTTCTCTCGTCAAGTATGACGTCATAGTTCAAACAAATCTCAATAGTGCGGTTTAAAAAAAAAAGAATCACAAACAAACTGACTCGGAATAATCTACCAATAATAAAAGTAGAATTTTAAATAAAAACAATTTTAAACGGATTATTTATTTATATTAAAAATATATATTATTAATAATATAACAAAAAAACATTTCTATTTAATATATTAATATTAATTTTTCTAATAATAATAATAATAATAATAATAATAATAATAATAATAGACATAAAATTTTAAGTATTTATATAACAATTGGGATATTAACAAAATATAAAATAATTTTTATTAAACTTTTGTCTTATATAATAACAATAATAAAATAATAATAATATCACGTAAACCTAAATTATGAAAAAACGAATAGAATTATGACGGTATAATAAATTATTAATAGTATATTAACAAACATTTCTATGTAATATATTAATATAAATTTTTCTTATAATAATACATTGAATATTTTAAGTACTGCAATAAAGACTGATACTAATATAATAATTTCAATTAAACTTTATTATATTAATAATAGTATCATTATTATATAAACCTACATTATGGAAATAGGAATAAAACGTGTAGGTGTAGGTGTAGGTGTCGATATGTGTATGATCGGAATATTTGAAATTTTATCGGCAATGCAATGCAGCTACCTGATTTTACGATATCGAAGGATCACGATGGCCAAGAGGAATGCTGAAGTTTGCCATTGTAAACAGCAGATCCCTTGAAGAGGATCTTCGAGGGATCGCGAGAGGTTTCCTTTCGATGGTTCTCGCTATTCGATGCTTCTCGCTTATCGATGCTTCGTCCCAAGAACTCTAATCGTTTTAGCGAGCTTTCCGTGCTTTGCGAGCTTACCTCCGTGAAATATGGAAGATGGAAAGACAGCTTAATGCGAGCTTTAACGCCAACTACGACGATTCGATAATCCTATGATCCCTTTTAGATCGTTCGATCCTTTCAATCTTTTCGAACTATTTTATTCAATTGATTTCTATCGATTGAGTTGTTGAAATACTTTACTGATGAATTTAGAAAACATACCTTTCGCAAAGAAAAACACACAAAATGTTTTATATTTCGTAATATTTAATTACCATTTCATTTGACATCATTGTAATTAACGCGTAAAAAAATTCCAGACAAACGATTGAATATTATTATACAATAATTTGAAGATTTAATAATATATTGTATTAACCCATTTTTTTGCCAAAACAAAACAAAATAAGAAGAACCGTGTTATAGAAAAATTTTATTTTTTTTTAAATTGCACAAAGTTGGTTCATTTTTTTTATTCATAAAGGAATAACATAATATAAAAAATATACAAAAGTTTTTTTTTTGTTATAGAAAGGGATTCAAATAGTCACTTACCCTGCACATTTACGTATCAAAAATGTAGAACACTTTTAATACCACCTTGGTTCGAAGAGTTAAATAAATGTATTATTATTTTTTAATATTAATTTCCATTCGATATGTTCATCGATAGTTAAGCTAGAAAAAGTATCTTAATTTGGAATGAACGTTTTTGATAAAACCTCGGAATAGCTAGCGCGAGATCGAGGCTAATTATTTTCAAGGTCAACAGAGCCTGAAATTCGTTGTACTTTGCCGCGAAACGAATCTATCTTTACCCTACCGTTGGGTGCCATGTTCCGACAAAGGCCGACGAATATAGACGGCCGTTTCTCGAGATGTTAATTTGAAACACGACCGAGTCCATTCTACTTGGCTAAGAACAAACCTCCAAATGATTACGGGAATCATTTATCATCTATATATATTTATTATAACTTCTCCTACCTACCAAAATTATCCAATATTTTATTGTCTTTCTTTTTTCTAATCTCCTTTATCAAAACGATTTTCTATCGATAATTAAATTGATGAAAAATTTTGTATGAACAAAATATGAAAAACAAATAAAAAAATTGGTCAAGCTTAGATCAACTTGTTTGTAAAAATGATTACGATAAGCAGATTAAAAGAGTCATCGTACGACAAGTAGGTACAACATCAAATCAAAAAATCTGTTGTTTAAATTTCCATTAATGTCTTATTAAATATGTTAATCGATATCAGAAAGTTTATTTATGTTTGAAAGATAGTAACAAATAATTGATCAAATGTACTTAACTTATTTTTTAAATTATTTTCATTTGTATAGTTTGATAATAAAAAACGAAAGCAAAAAGAACTCAGTAAAAATATTTCAGTAGTTTGAATGAGGGGAATGATAAGGAAAAAAATAATTGTGTTAGATAGTTAGAGATAGATAAATAGATAAATAGAATGTAGTTATTTAAGCCACTCGAAATATGCCGGGTCGGTGTGTTCGTTTCGAGACGCGTGCCGCGAATGTATTTTCACAGTCAGTTGGAAATAGCCGTCGACCGATCTAATATTATAATAGCGATGACTGGTGGTGGGTTTGTAGAACGATGCTTGAGTCTTCTTCCCTTCAACAAGAAGAGAAAAAAGAAGAAGAAGAAGAAGTATTAATACTGATGGTAGTAGTGTTAATAGAAGTGATGTTGGTAGTAGTAATAGTAACACTGATAGTAATAGTAACAGCAGCAAAAGAAAAAGAAAATAAGAAGTAGTAGTAGTAGTAATAATGATAGTAGTAGTAGTAGTAATAGTAACTGCAGCAAAAGAAAAAAAATAAGATAAAGAAGTAGTTGTAGTAGTAGTAGTAACATCAGCAAAAGAAAATAAAGTAGAAAAAGAAATAGAAGAAGATGAAGAATAAGAATAATAATAAGAAGAATAAGAAGAAGAAGCAAAAGTAGAAGAAGCTTAGAAACGCACGCGCGTGCCGAAGTTACTAGCCGTGTTTTTAACGCTCCGTTAGTGCACAGCAAAAACGTCTAAAGTCTAAAGTGTAACGTTACTTCTTCTTCTTCTTCTTCTTGGTCGTCGTTGTCGTTGTCGTTGTCGTTGTCGTTGCAATTGCAATTGCCGTTGTCGTTTAGTTGTCATAGTTGTTACGGAAGACTTTAACCGTGACAGAGAAGACCTTCCTCTCTCTCTTTCTTTCTCTCTCTTTCTGTCTTTCCCTCTCCGTTTCTCTTTCTATTCGGTTTTCGTCGAGCACACAGTTTCATCTTTTCCTGCCAACAGAATGGCTCGTGATCGGTGTAGCTCTTCACTTTCAAACTCGCCAATTTGACGTTAGGTTAATTGGTGATTCAAAGATTTTTAAATACTTTCTCGAGAAAAATGATACAAACGATCATTCGAGACTAAAGAAAATAAACCATTATACTTTTCGATAAGATAAATTCAAAGATACCGCTCAGTGTGTATATATCTCTCTTTTGGCTTGGATGGTCACGTGGCCTTTACGATAAATGAGAACGGATTAGTAACAAATGGTCTTTGTTTAATACCAATACGAGAATTCGAATAAGAGTATCGAGTTGAGGTATTTAATCGTGTAATCCTTCTCAGAAACGAGAATTAGAAAGTTTCGAGGAGCAAGTTCGTACGCGTGTGAATTAGTGTTGGGATGGAAGATTTAAACGTTTTAAGCAAATTTATTTAAAAGAAAGAACAAAATAAAAAATAATATAAGAAGTAGAGTTTTATTTGTATTACTTCATGGAAACTGTACACGTGTATATTTTTCTATGTCTACTCATGTACTTCTTGTTAAATATCGTGAAAACTTATATTATTATTTGGTTGAAATCATAGTTAACAGATAAAATAAACAAGAATTTTTGCCCTCGCGCACATGTGTTCCTATGTGTATGTTTGTGTATGTGTGTGTCTGGTTAAAAACGTATAAAAAAGAATACGAGTATACGTATACACGTGTGTGTATCTGTTCGTGTACAATTTTTGTACACTTCGTAAATTCTTCAATGAAATTAAAAGTGTTCACATATGTAATCCCATAGTGAATAATAATAGTAATAATAAATTTATCGTTGAATTGTTTAACGAGATCGAAATCGGAACGCATCAGTTAGAAATAATTTTGTCTCGTTAAGCGAAAGTGTTTTGACTCGATTAATTTGTTCGTGTTCTCCAGCATCGTTAGTAACATCGTAAGTCGTCCATTTGCAGTCCTGACAACGATGCAATTCTTGTGACCCTACTTCACATCGTTAATCTAAGGGACACCACTATGGCCGACAGGTTTCGTAAAATGGTAATTCGATTCGATTAAATTCGATAATTCAAATTAAAACAATTTACCATTGATCGTAAACTTAATATTTTAACATTGCGATTTATTAATTGATTTAAAAAAACAAAATTATTATAATATAAAATAATAAAAAAAAATACAAAAAAAATAATTTAACTTTAATAATTAACTACATATAAATTTGACTATGTTTTAAAGAACATCGAAGTAATTGCGAGCGTTGAACGCTTCCTCGAAGGGGTATCACCCCACCTACGCAAATTTTCTATAAATATTTCGTTACTCTCGATAAATCAACTGTGCTTGCTTGCTTGCTTGCTTGCTTGCTTGCTTGCTTGCAAGCTTGCGTTAAGACACGTGCGCGGACACACACGTGTGTGTGTGTGTGTTGTATCCTTTGAGTTCATAAATAGTAAGAAATATATATCTATATTAAAAGTAAAAAACAAATCTATATTCTAAATATGATACACGAAACACGAGATTTATTATATTAAAAATAAATTCTGTTAAAAAACGTAAGCAATAAATCAGATTTATAATCTTACTCTAACAACAACAACAACAACAACAATTACTACTACTGCTACTACTACTACTACTATTACTACTACTACTACTATTACTACTACTACTACTACTACTACTACTACTACTACTACTACTACTGCTACTACTACTACTACTACTATTACTACTAATACTATTACTACTACTACTGCTACTACTACTACTACTATTACTACTACTACTGCTACTACTACTACCATGTTAATCGTTATCGATTGTATCTTGTAGGATAATAATCTTATCCTAGAAATCACAGCTAAACTAAACTCTACGCAAAGGATGTTTTCCGTTTGGATAAGCAAATCTATCTAACATTGGGTTGGGGGGAGGGTGTAGGAGGGGTTAACTCATTGTTAAGCTTCCTATGGGGAATGAGGTTGGTTGATAGAGTAGGCCGAAAGAGTGGAGAATGGAGAGAAGAGAGAGAGAGAGAGAGACTATATAAGAGTAGTACGGAAGGAGGGGGGGTTAGGGACTAACTAGTTAATTGATTTTGAGACCTCAAGCAGACTAGATTAGCCCGCGTGATATTCTGCTTCGACGGTGGTTGTTTATGCGAGATGTCGTTCGGTGATCGCTCGTTTAATAACGTTATACCCTATTATAAAGCCACATATAAAGAAGGAGAGAAGGATGGGTGATGAAACTCCGTCTTCTTTTCGTATTAATACAACACGCCGTGCTGAACGTGAAACGTTATTATACCGAGTTCTCGTAAAAAGATATCTTCTCCCTTTGGAAAGTCTTTAAGAGCTTACTTAAAACCATCACCAAGTAATCTTCTTAATAACATTTCGATAACATCTTCTTCATTCTAACTACGATTTTCTCGTCATTTATTATTTTCTTAAGTCGTTCGATCGAATTTTTTACTTTATCGATTTTATAATCGATATGTGGAAGAAAAAGGGGAAATGATTAAAGACTCATTATATTTGCTTGAAAAATGATTTTTCTATTTAAAAGAAAAATCATTTTTTAAATTACTATTTTATATACTTTTATTTATTTAGTTCAATATTTTGTATGATAATAAATTTGTATTAGTATCATCTCATGATTATTATATTATATAAAAATTAAAACTTATATATATAAATTGAATTAATTAAATGATTCAAATGGTAATAATTCTTTTTTAAAATACTAATCAAAAATATTATAAAAAATATTGATTCAATAAAAGCCTATTTTTTGTTATTTTATAAAATATTTAATTAATCATTTTTCTTTATAGAAAGAAATTTGAACAAAATATTGTGTTGTTAAATTTAAACAAATAATTTTTGTTTTTCGTTTTTCTGGTATTGTATACAGCTTTCTTATAATTAATTAAATATATTTGTTTCAGGTAAACGGCGATGATGATTGGGAGTATGAGGAAATCGTGTTGGAAAGAGGTGGAGCCGGTTTGGGTTTTAGTATCGCCGGAGGTACCGACAATCCTCACTTTGGTAACGACACAGCGATTTACATCACCAAACTCATACCTGGAGGTGCAGCATCCGCGGATGGACGTTTACGTGTTAACGATACGATCCTTCAGGTGAACGATGTCTCCGTCGTCGACGTACCGCATGCGGCCGCCGTAGATGCCCTCAAACGTGCCGGCAATACCGTCAAATTGGTACGTCGAATTTTTTGCTAAGTCTTTTCTTTTTTTATTTCTGATAATTAGATCAAGCCTAAGAAACATTTAAAACAAATTCTTACGATTATTAATTTGAAATAGAATTAATTTAATTTAATACAAGAAAGAGACTAGTTTTGTTTTTCCATTTTATTATTTTATATTTTTTAATTTAAGAATCATTGTTTTATAAGCTATTAGTTTTTTTTCTTTATTTAAAAATTACAAAATATTATAAAATCTATATTATTAGATTAATTATATATATGTTATAACTAAAGTGAATCAATTAAATAATCTTAAATATAATTAATTACATTATTTATTAAATTATCCAATATATATTATTATAATATTTTTCTTCATAAAAGGAAATTTTGCAAAAAGTATCGTACACGTAATAAATTATATTTTTACACATACACATATAAAACTTACTGTAGATTAATTTTGTATCATTTCGAAGATCGTTAAATTTCTACATAACTTAATCCTTTCAATGAGACAGAATTAAAATAAAATTAATTTTATTATTTCATAAAACATTTTTTCAATAATCATCGATTTTTGAAAAATAAATTACGAGTATTCTCTCTTCGTCGTACAAAACGAAAATAAATTTGTCATTATAACAAATGAACGTTTCTCAAAAGTTTACCACATTTTTAAAGACGAACCATTAAGAAAGAAAGGAATCTTAGAGAGCAGGTAAATGATAGTCGCTTCGGGACTTTTAAAAAGTGGAAAAGAGAAAGAAAGAGAGATAGAGAAGAAAGAGGAGGTTAAGGTAGAGGGAGGGAGGAAGGGAAAGGGGTGATATTCGGGAAAAGGTTTTATGACAAATAGATATAGAAGTCTCCCAAGTTATCTTTCTTCTTCCTCTTCTCGAAAAGTTGTTCTTCGTTTGAGAACTTCTCGATCGTTTTCATATAAGAAAAGGTAAAAAGAGGGAGAACGTATTTATATATAAGGGAAGCGATAACAACTTGTACTGTACGAAACTTATGCTTGTGAAACGAATTCAAAGGGAACGTCTTCATATTCTCGTTAGTAAAGATAAAAATCAAAATTTGTCGATCAATGGTTAGAAGTCTTATCGAACTATCGTAAAAATTACCAATTTTTTTCTTTTTATTTACAAAAAAGTAAACCATTGTAAAAATCGAATATATTTTTTTAATTGATTTCGAATCTGTAACAACTTTGTACAGGTTGAGAAAAGGTCGCGGTTTATTTCACGTTCTCGATTAGTTTCGCGAATGTTATCGAAAGAAAGGAGGAAAAAAACTACGAATTCGTTGATAGGAATTGATAGGTTCGATATAAAAAACTAAAATAGAATTTTTGCAATTAATTTTTCTACGTGAACCTTTTTTTAGTTTTCATTTCCAGGGAAAAGAATGTAACGCGTATCCTACATGTAAACGAAAGCATAGCAAAAAAATAAAGAAAAAGAAAAAATGAACCAAACTATGTCGTTCGGTACGAGAAACGTAAAGCACGGTAAACTAAACGATAAAATAAAAAAGAAAACACACAAGCAAGCAAACAAGCAAGCAAGCAAGAAAACCAACAAAAAAGAAAACTAAATTTTTCCTTTCCTGTATTGCTGTAACATGTAATTGCATGATTCATGAAATGTTGTTTTCTTTACCATTTTCAATAGTACGTTCGCCGACGGAGACACACGCAGCTGATGGAAATCGAATTGATCAAAGGAAATAAAGGTCTCGGCTTCAGTATCGCTGGCGGTATTGGCAATCAGCATATACCTGGTGACAATGGAATATACGTTACAAAAATTATGGAAGGTGGAGCTGCACAAGTGGATGGTCGTTTAGTTGTTGGGGACAAATTGGTAGCTGTCAGAAATGCCATGGTGAATATACATGTTTATTTTCCCTTCATTTTTACATTACATTGACAATATATGTTAATAAGATTAGATATACATATAGATACAACGTATGTAAAGTTTGCTAAAAAAAAAAATTCTAATAATTTCATATTATATATACTTTCGGTTAAAGGAAATAGTTTAGTTAATAAGTATAGTATGTATAATCTACTACTATTTCCAGACTAATCGTTGTGGTGGTCCCTTTTAGAAAAATAAACTCGTGATCATTTTTCATTTTAAAAGGGCATAACTATCACTATCACCGCCACCATCACCACCTCACTTTTCTAGATTTTCAAGATAAAACTTCCAATGGAATGGCCGGTTAAGTGCAGATGAGAAAAATAGATTAGGGCGGTTCGTAGCTCGTGCAAGTTTATAATTGATAGCTCCTATCAGTCAGTGATATATATATATATATATATGTATATATATATATATAAATACAGGGTGCTTCAGAAGATTTCTCCTAAACTTCTTCATAGTAGTTTTTTTATGAATATGATTATAATAATCAAAAAATCAAAAGGTTGGTATAAATAAAAATGCTTTGTTTTCCAGTTAAAGTCGATCAAAAACCTTCTGAATTATTTTCTTTATTTCGATAGTAAAACGTTACTTTAATTTACAAATTCAAATTTGTCATATTAAATTATAAATTTCCGTAAAAGATTCAACGAAAAATTGGTCCCCAATATCGTCCAGTGAAGGCTTTATGAAAAAAAAAATATTCATTGAAAAGTTTTTTTTTACTAAATTATTTATAAAAATTGTAAAAGAAAAAGAAAGAAGTTTACCGACAAATCTTATAAATTATTTAAATTTTGAACAAATTTGTGTAAAAAGAAAAATTGTGGTTTGAAATATTTAACTGGCTTTAACTCGAAAACAAAGAGAACTTTGTCATTATTTTAATCACAGGAATATGCTCGTGAAGTTTAGCAGAACTTTCATGAAACACCCAGTATATATATACAGAAAAGAATTCGTTCTTTCTCTAATTTCCTATCACCAGCACTACCATCATCTCCCATTTTACCTC
This sequence comes from Polistes dominula, assembly GCF_001465965.1. The sequence goes on along the minus strand of NW_015149004.1, from coordinate 866,489 downwards.
GGTAGATGCGAATTTCTCGTCATTTCGAAACTTCCTATTACGATCTTTCGCATCAACGCTCCAGCTTCTCTTTTTTCTTTCTCCTTTATTTTCTTTTTTCTCCTTTTCATTTACGTTTCTCACTTCCGAATCATACAAGAAAGAAAATGCGGCGATTAAAACGACCATGGGGGTTTCTTATTGTCTTGATTTATGACCATGAGAACAATTTTTAAACTCGCTCTACGTCATTTTTGTTTTATTTCCTTTCAAATTCTAGTAAAAGCAATAAATAAATATATATTTATGGTTTATTGGATAGGCGAGATCCATTTAAAAAATAAACAGGGTTAATACCAAAAAACAATGAAAAAAATTTATAGATATATATTCTACTTGATCATTTCTACTTTTCAAATATTCGTTGTTTATGTGTCCCTTATCCACTCTTGAAATAAGTGTCACATATTATAAAACACCTTATATACGTGCAGCAAGAACATTAATCGTTAGATATTTACTACCGTATATAACTTTCTTTACAAACTATGAATTACTTCGTACGTTATTGAAGTATCCTCAGAATCTTAATTAACCTTACGTACTTACTTACTCAATCGACGGTTCTGTGCTTTTCTCATCTAACAAAAAAGCTGGCAAACGTGGTATCTATATGTATATATGTTTTGATATACTTTACACATACACACACACACACACACACACACCCATGTATACATACATATATAATATATATATACATATATATATATAAAAGAGGTCCAAGAGTTAGATTCTGAAGTCGATTTAACTTTGCGCATGATTACGTGCCACTAAGCTTGCTTCGTGTCCGTAGAAAGTTCGTCAGATGTTCGCGACAGTGTTAGCAAAAGTTTCCAACCCCGTAGCTTTTTCCTATGTCGCACTACAATCGCTCTTCTGTAATTAGCTCAACCCGTCTCACTTTCAAGACCGCTCGAGTAAGAAAAAAGGATAAAGTGATCATTCTTTTTTTTCCTTTTTTTTCTTTTCACTCAATATCATTCCATCAAGATTAGCTTTCATTTCAATTAAAAGATCTATTTTCCTTTTTTATTAATTCTTTCTTTTTTTCCGTTATTTCTTACTTTCACTCAATGAGATTTATATAATCTGTAAGATTAAACAAAAGAGATATCTCTAAGGATTATTCTATTGATTTCAGCAGGGCGACAAGAATCTTGAGAACGTGACGCACGAGGAAGCTGTGGCTACTTTGAAGGCAACTCAGGATCGTGTTGTTCTTTTGGTGGCTAAACCTGAAGGCACCATACCACCACCACCGCCAGCTTCGGATCGTTCAGTTTCACCACAACCACGTAAGTGTTTACATTCATTCGTCTACAGAATTAAGCACGAGTAAATAAATTTACGTTATAATATAATATTGTTTTCCTTCTTTTAATTGTATTTATAAAATTCTTACTTATAGTACAATCAAAACCCTTTTACAAAACGATATTCCTTTATAACGTAATTATTAATTAACGAAAATTTATCAATACAACCTACACAAAACAAAATTAACCCATTTGCATCCAATCGTGGAATATTTCGCATAATTAGTTTTTCTATTTGTGATCATTTGAACATTGATACAAGTCAGTTGAACATCGCTGATAATTTAACAAGAAAACTTAAGTAGTGTCATGATGCAAATTGATTAATAATATTACTGATTATTATTAACCCCTAGTCCTCGTATTTTAAGATACTAAAAGAAGTAAAAAAAAAAAGCTAATAAAAGTTCTTTTCTACTTGGAGATAAAAATATTCTTATCTCATGATACCGTTTACCATATTCAACATAAACATTTAAAGAAGTTCACTTATTTTCTTTCTCTATTTCTTGAGCAAAAAAAAAAAGAAAAGAAAAGAAACGAAAAATAAGAGAAAAAGGACTACAACAAGAAAATTGTTGAAATTTAAATGAAAAGCATGTTGATTTTATGGATAAACAGGGAAGAGAAAAAGAACAACAAGAAGAAACAAGGAAAAAACAGTGATAAACACTAGTAAAAGAATAGGATAGAAGAAAATGTTAGAAATGAATTTTTGATCTTAGGATCTTTTCAAGATAAGAATTCTCTTTCTATCTTGAGTCCGTGATCGGACGTAAGCGTAACTTATTCATCGTCTTCATAAAGCAGCCTCGTAAACTCTCGTCTTGAGTCATCTCAAGACGAGAATGCGTGCCTTAGACTCCTCCTACCCTACGGTCCTTAGTTCAGGACTCATGACAGAAAGGGTGAGACGATGTAAGGGGAAGAATAAGACGTCGGAGAAGACAGCAAAGAAAGAGAGAGAGATAGAAATAAAGAGAGAGAGAGAGAGAGAGAAAGAGAGGGAAACTTCTTCTTGAGTGTGGGTTTATCGTGGCTGAATTCAAATTGCTCCTTTAAAACAACGACGTGGAAGTATCAAGACAGCAGAGGAGGAAGAAGAAAAGGAGGAGGAGGAGGAGGAGGAAGAGGTGGAGCTGAGAGGGTGGATGGAAGGTTAGAGAAGAAGAAGAAGAAGGAGAATAGGGTGGGGAGGGAGGATCGGTGCTCTCGCCTTCCAGCAAGATTATCCGAATATTTGCCTTAATCTTTGTAGAAATGGCCGGAGGACGTGCTAAATTTCATGGATAGAGAAAATGAGCAGGGGATGGGGGTGGAGGATGAGGATGAGGAGGGAGGCGGTGCTTGGAAGGGAAGGTGATGAGAGGAGGTTGAGCAAGTCGTTTGCCTCTCGTCTCGTTTTGCGAGACTGTAGAACGAAAATTTTATCGTCGATGCTGCCGCTTTTTGATGGTTCAATGCTTTTTCTTTCTTTCTCTTTCTTTCTCTCTCTCTCTCTCTCTCTCTCTCTCTCTCTCTCTCTCTTATTTCTCTTTCATGAGAGCGAAGCAGCAAACGCGCGCGTCGAACTTTTTTATTATTTCTTTTCTTGTAGCCTGGCGAAACGTTGAAGCTTTCGGTGTGCGTTTTCTCGTATATCGCGAATAAAAATGACGGGATAGATGTATGGGAAGGGGGTAAGATAACAAAGCTTTAGTTGATGTCTTCCGAGTGGCTCGTTTCTGTCGGCTCTTTATCGCATATCGCCGCGATTTCTCTTTCTCTCTCTCTCTCTCTCTCTCTCTCTCTCTCTCTCTCTCTTTCTTTCTAATTCCTCTTTATGACAAGTTTTATAGCCGATAGAACACTCGATAAAATCACTTGGATCTTTTTATTCGGATTTGACCTGCTTGCAAAGGTTGCTGCTGCTGTTGCTGCAATTGATATGTATGTCGTTGATAAAGATATATATTTACAAATGTTGAATAAAAGCTTTTATGATTGGTCATTTTTTTTAATTGTTTTTTTTTTTTTATTTTGCGATATTCAACACATGATCTGATTAAAGCTTTAAGGAGGAATATAAAAATATATTTTTATTATGTATGTATATGTAGGAATAAAAAATAATTGGATACACGTGTAACGTATTAATGTAGTCATTTATATAATTCAGTTAAGTTTAATTAATTTTAACTTTTTCGATGTCTGTTTTATTTGACAGGTAAACAAAATGGAGCAGTGTCGGCGTTGGAGAATAATTCAACACTACCGTATTCCCAAGAATCTCGTCATGCGTCGTCTCTCGCGCTTCACGGCGTCGCGACGCCTCGTGCCGTTTCACAAGAGGACGTATCTCGGTGAGAGTTCACTTTAAAATACATATTTATTATTTTTTGTTTGTTGTCTATTTTTTTTTTTTTTTTATTAAAACCATCCGAGCATAATATATACATATATCATTCTTTCATATAACGTACATATTTTTCGTGAAATTTAATAGAAAGAAACAAATAGCTCCCCTCTTTTTATTCTGTTCCATTGACACGACCGAATTTTAATGAGACAACAATTTGGTTTGATCATTACTCGTTCGTTTATGATGTTACTCGTAAATATGAGTTATTTCGTTGCTTATCTCTTTCTCTTTCTCTTTATCTGTTAATAATGTCAACATTTATAAGTGTGTTAGTTCATGCGAGTAAAGATAGGATTGGTTAGTTTGTGGTTATTGTGTAGTAAAGCTTATTATGCAAACACAAAGCTAAATCATAGAAAGGACAATACTATCGAGAATGTTAAAACTCAACCGAGCATGTATTCTATAAATGAGTAGGGGAACAGTTTCGAAAAGGTCGACGTTTGATCGGGACAAATCCTATACGAATCCCTTTTCCAGAGATAGTAGAATGGAAGTAGAATGTGTGTCGAGAGTTGTAGAAGAGTTAATTTCGAATGTATCGAGGAACTTATCGAGTCGGTTTGCTCGACAAGCTGAGGGAATCGATGAGAGAACGCGTTGTGTAATGTACGGAAGGTAGAGGTGTACCACCACCATCTCATTGGCTCGTTCTATTGACCCAACTGGTCGATGTTGACCTCATGTAGTAGTAGATATCCTCTCTATAGAAAGATAGACGGGTTCACGAATAAGAGTATCTACCTACTCTTACGTCTGAGAGTACCTTCGTCCTCGTGATTTCTACTTCGTTATATCGTAATCCGAAAGAAGTATTCACGAAGTTTAGAAATCCCACTCTTCCTTCCATTGAGTAGATGAAAAAGTTCCATGACTCGGAAAATTGAGCAAAGTTGTTGTCTTAGATGGTTCTATTTTAAAGACAATGCGATGTTACATCTCAGAATTAACACCTGTTCTGCTCAATTCTGTCCCTTCCTCCTTAGAAGATTCACGGACCACAGATAATGAAATATTCTATTCATAGTAATTCTTAATAGCAAGTTCCCCCTGAAGTACGAATAGTCGAAAGTGCGATTTATCCTTGGTTCCTTCCTTCCTTCCTTACTTACTTACTTAGTTACTTACTTACTTACTTACTTACTCTTTCCCCACCTTCATCCAGTCGCGTTCAGTAGCAACTATCTACGTCGCTCGTACCTCTTCAAAATCCTTAAAGTTTTGCGACCTTATCCTCCCTTTTAGCTTAAGCTTTTCAAAGATTCCACCTTAGCCGGAAGGGATTTGGCGAGTTGTACAACGAGAGGGAAACGAGAAAGAGGAAAGTTACAGACGTAGAAAATGCTTTGAAAGTGGATGGGTAGCCGACTGAAGGTTTAAAGAGAAGAAAACTACGAGTTATTACGGTACTCGAGCATCAACCTAAATGCACGCAAAAAACTTTAATTTCTTCCCCTCGTAAATTAGCCGGAACCATTATTCCCGTCACTGTAATTTACTCTTATACCATCTTCGAACCATCTACCCCTTCCCCCCTTTTTCCCCCCACCATCACCCCCATTCACGCACACCACTTTCCATTCCTTTTCTTTTTCTTCTCCATTTTTGTTTTTTTCTTTCCTTTTTTTCGGTTGAAGATATAGACGAGCAGCCGGTGAAGAGTTTAAAGGAAAATTAGGGTAATTATTTAGTAGTCCTTCTCGTGAAATCTTCCACAGAACCTTTGAGACATCCTTAAAATAGCCTTAGGATAGCCTTTAGATGTTCCTTCCTCCTTACTTCTCGTAAATGTCCTCGTGAAACTCGTAAACTCTAGAGTGATTCCTAGCTAAGGTCCTTTCACACACAAACTTTCAAGGAATTAATAAAGTTTCACCGTCGTTGGGCTACCACGATTTCTGTTACACGTTTTAAGTCGCTAGCAACGTTTAAGACTTTCAATCGGATTTTTTTTCTTTTTTTTTCTTTTTCTTTTTTTTTTATCGAGAACAAATACATGTAATTTAATGTAAAACTGAAAACTAACAAGGAGATTTGTATTTTATGGCCGATATTTATCGGATCTGTTTTTGTCAACATTTTTATTCATCATTTGATATAAATGATCATTATTTATAATACAATAACGATGCGTAATATTAGTCAGCATTACATCTGTTAATACAAAATCTCTCAATATATATATTGAATAAATGGTAAAATATTAATAATAAAATATGTACATGTAATAATGTAACCTGTCAATAGTTTTGATCTAAATTTTACATAAACCAACAAAATGCGATTCGACACTTAATAATTTATACCGAACCAAATATTCATATAAATTGATCGTTTATTTTACAAAATACATATCGCGTAAATAAGTAAAAATAATCGACCATAATAAATAGTGGGCATTTATTTATTTGTCATTCTTACAATTTGTAATATAATATATTATTCTCGTTATTTTAGTTTTAATTTGGTTATATCACGACTCGATTGATATGCACTCCGTTAAACAACTCGACACGTCGTTAAATTCGTTCGGAAATATCTCCCCTCGTAACTTTTAACGGATTTATCAGGAATAGTAAAAATTGTACCGATTGCTTATTATACGACACGAAACTGTCGGATCTTAATAGCATGCAGTTACGAAGCTCAGGTGTATTCTAAATTTATGAGTGGGGTTAATAGTTCAGACTACGCCTCGAATCCTTCACTGATATTACGAAGGATTAGAAAACCGTAATGCTCAATGATTAAACACAAGTTTATTTCAAAATGAAGAATTTACTTTGACATGCGATTCCTATATAAATAAAAAAACAAATTTTCTCTCCCTTTTAATTTTTACTCATGATATTTTTTCTCTTTTTTTTTTTTTTTTAATTTAAAAAGGATATCGAATTTTTATTACACTTTTTCCATTTATTATTTAAAGATCATACATAATGAAATTCATTTAATACGAGAACATTCCGTTATACAAATTTCGAATATAATATTAAATAAATATTTTCAAATATATATGTTTCATATAATGTAAAATAAATTTGTGCACAAGTACATACAAACATTTTATTATTAATACGTTAAATGCTATGTCGAGGAGTAACTGGAAATGCTCAGTATAATAAATGCATTACACGCGTTAATATACTTTAACTTATCTGTTTTAAATAATAATTCAATATAACATCTAACATAATATCTAACAAATTATTGTGTCATTCAACGTACCATTAAATTATAAATCTTAATAATTGCATGAATAACTAACTATCCTTTTTTTTACAAATATATGTTATACAAAGTACTACAAATTCTTTGAAGAAAAATAATATATAAACGGAAGTACGTATTGTTTAGTGTACATAAATATATATATATATATAGTATGTGTAAACATATGTATACACAGAAACGTATACGTATGAATCGTTTTAAGGAATACACTTGGATATATATGTTTGTGTTTATATCTATATTCCTATATACATTTGTCGAATGCGGGCCAGGGTCAGAGCTAACTCAGGTCACGAGCGTGATACTACTACTATCGCAATTCTGACATTGCTTACTGCTGTTGGGTTCCCGACGCTTTCGCTTGCGTAATTTAACAGTATCGTATAGAATCTACACTTTCCTCGTTTTCCCTCCTGGAGATAATGTTGAATTTTCAGCTTGCGCCACCAACCCTCTCGCACGTATTTCGAATTTATCTCGTTACCGTCATAAAACTTTTCTCGCTTTTGCCCTCTGTTCTATTCTCTTTAAATTGTTCCATGTAGTATAACATATACTTATACATACGTATATATATATACCGTTGGTTTATCTTCATTTTTTGTTTTCTTTTTTTCTTTGCCAATTTTTTTCCCCATAGAATTTTTCTACATTTTTTCGAAAAGAAAGAATACAGAGTGGGAAAATACTTTTTTTTTCTCAATTCTCATATTTTCTAATTTTCTTTTTATATATTTTTATATAATTTCTTTTTTTGCATACTTTTTGCTAGGTGAAATAACTATATAACGAGGAAAGTCTGATTTAACTTATTAGGATAATAAAGATAAGAGGACAACGTTAATTTTTATTTTTTATTCGAATTTCAACGTTTATTTTTTAAAAATTATCCTTTCTCATACATTTTTATAAATTTTTATCTTTCCTTTTTTCTATTTTTTATTTCTCTTTTATTAATTGTATTAAGAAAGCTTAATTAATTAACATATTAGAGAAATAAAAAAGGAAAAGTACGAGCATGGGGGTAAACATCGTTCCGGTGATGAAAATAAGAATGGTGTGACACTAATTTGGAGACCCTTCATCCGGTTCATTGTAATCTGCCCTCGTATGAAGCAAGACTAATTTAATTTCTCTCTCTTTCTCTGTCTCTCTCACTATTTTTTTCACCCTCTTCTATCTGTCTATCCGCTCAGAAATGTCCGTTGCGCGATGAGAGGAAACCCACAGGAATAGTCGACTGACACGAACAATTGCCAGACTGCACGTATAATTTGATAAGAAAATGCATAAAAATGTTCTTTTACTAAAGTATAAAATATTTTACAAAAGTAACCAACAATTATTGCTCCTTTAATAATTTTTATTTTATCAATAATTAATAGATCCTAATAATAGAAATTTTTAATAATGAAAATAAAAATTATTACACAAATAAAAAATCATTTTAATACGAAAATATTTTGATGTTTATTATGTAATAAAACAAAAATGATTTTTTCGATTTATAACGATTGAAAATATCGATTTAAAAAATGAACATCTGTTATTACGAGACATTTAAAGCCAATTTCCAGGTTTTAAGCAGAATAAAAAAAAAAAAGAAATAAAAATGAACATCTAAAGAAGTAGTAGATTCACATCGAAGAATAATAGCTTATTCCGGCCATGAAATGATCCTGTATTATACAGACGAGTTGAACGAAGTCGAGATTTTCCGGACAATTCACGAATAGAAAAGAACCTTGTGCATTTTTATCCTCTTTCATTTTCCTCCTAGACAGCAGGACACCCAGCCGAGTTCGTTCTATTGTTCCCAGGACTTTCCTCCAGCGAGAAGGTTTCACTCCCTCTCATAGCCTCTCCTCTTTACTCTTACCATTTCCTCCTACCTCTTTCATTTTCAGGGCCAGGAGAAATTAAATTTGTTCCAACATCCGGCTAAAAATACGAGGTCCGCTAGGATGTTGTAAAATGGCGACATGGTTTTGAGAACGGACGAAGAAAACGAAGAATGGCGGGGGGTGAGGGTGAGGAACATGAGGGGAAGGGGTGAATAAGTATAAAGAGTTCTAGGTTTTCCTATGGGATTAGAATTTCGTTGCATCAACGTGAACGTTTACACCGACACAACTAAACTCAGTTCCTGCATTCTTGTTTGTGGTTATGTGTGTGTGTGTATATATGTTTATGAGAGTTTGTGTGTTGCAAGGTTGCATTTAGGGGGGGGGGGTGAGTACGTATTATTAAGCGACCGAACGAGACCAACCGATATTACCCTCGAATCATTTTCTTCCTTGAACTATAAGTTTATGATCGGCCATAAGGGATTCAAGATCGGCTAGTACCGTTTGATATTAAATGTGTACTATAAATAGGTACGATATTATACGAGTAACTCGTGCTTCTTTTAACTAAAAAAAGAGAGAAAAAGAGAGAGAAAGAGAGGCTATAACCAGTAAAAGAATCATTCCATTTATGGATTTTTATTCAGGATCGACGAAAATAATCGAAATTCTCCTAACATAGAATTTTCCATGGAAGCTATTCGCATGGTTTGTTTCATTTAAGGTTATACGGGATCAATTTTCCCAAGCTCTTTGTATAATGTACCCATTCGCCTAGCTAGAAATTGCGATCTACATGGAATAAGAGAAGGAGAGAGAGAGAGAGAGAATGGAGGAAGAGGACATGATCTTAGACATTGTTGCATAGGAAACGATGAGACGCGTATTGTTACCGATCGTAATATACAACGGGCTCCTTAAATAATTCACCTCGAACAAGCTTCCTTACCTATATATATATATATATATATATATATATATATATATATCCCTTGTGTTTACTCACTATCTCTGATTATAGTAACATGATTTTCTCTTGAGGTATGACAATAGGGAAAATCTATTGAGAAGTTTATCGTCAAATTTATACGAGTTTAATATTTTATCCACGTTTATCAATCCTAATTGAATCCTCCCCTCCCCCTCCCTTCTTCTAAAATATTTTTCATATGTAAGTTTTCATCGATAAGAAAAAAAGTCAATAACAATATGAAGAATAGATCGTAAATTATTAAGAAAGTGAATCTATCAAATTTATTCGCTGAGTCATTATTATACTTAATGTCCTTTAGGAAAATAAAAGTATTATGAATATGGAATGTTAGTCAATAAGAAGGATTTCTTTAGGTATAGGATTTAAACTTATGGATAGCTAATTTATTTATTAAAAACTAGAATATATATCCAATAAATAAATATTTCAATTTTATTTCACGTTTAGGTTACAATACTAATTGAATCTTTAAAACATCTTAATTCTGTTCTCCTTTTCATTAGTAAGAAAAGTCAACAAGCATTATCGGAATTATCAGGGTAGAGAATCTTTGTAAAATGATTTGCTGAGTCATTAGTTAAAATCCCGAAAGGGAATAGGATATTGCATCTCGAATCTTAACCAATAAGATTCCCTTAGCAGTAGGATTTAGTTCTATTAAAAGGGGAGGGGGAGAGAGAGAAATGGTTTGGTGGAAGAAGAGAATATATCGCGCCTAGGTCAGCCATTCTGCCATGGGCGTCGTGACGCCAACGTCGTCGGCGTGTGAAAGGGTATCCAGCAAGCGACCACACGACGTCGTTCGAAGAAGCCGATGGCTTTACTGCTGATGCTGGTGATGCTGTTGGTGACGTTCGCGTCGTTTAGTTCCGTTTTGCAAGCGACAGATTTAGAGAGTATAACCTATGTCAGCTTCTCTCGTAAATGAAAATAGCTGATTTAGCGAAATATTAGGAAAACGAATGAATTTCTTTACCAGACATTGTTAGAAATTTTCATGATATGATATCCGTTTTAATATTCCCTAAAAGGAGAATTATATTATCAAAATGAATTGATGTCCTCTCTTTCACCACCACCCCCCACCCCAATTTTTCTTTTTTAATTTAGAATTAAAAATGAATTCATCTGTAATACGTTCGCCTATTAGATTTATGATCGATGAAAAATTTGAATTAAAATAAAGATAGAATAATATTTATATATGTAGATGTTGTATGTTTAGAGTTTTTCTACGATAGATGTATTAAGAGAGAAAGGTTGAGTGGGGGATAGGGTATTATAGGTAGTAGTAGTTGGTTGTACCTAAGGCGTGACATTGCCGTTAGTTTAGTAGTCTCTTGCAAACCGTCCGGATAGCAACACGAGTGACTTTGAAATGTCTTAGCAAACTCTAAGTGTCTTATCTTTTAAACGATCTTATTATCATGGAAAAATCATTTTGGTTATATTCTCTAAATAAAAAAAGGTAGCAGTACTAACGAATTTATACTTATTATTATTATTATTATTGTTATTGTTATTATTATTAAAGATTGTATTTCGTTATATAAATAATATTCATGTTATACTTGAACGAAATCGTCGAAAGATGGAAAGAAAAGATCGTCATCTTCGTTTATGATCTCGTTCGATTATAGAATCAAGATAATCGAGCATCGTCGGATCTTTGATATAAATTGTGACAAAGCGTTTAACGTGATCGGAACTGGTGTTCGTCGATATCCGTGGTGCATCGAGATCAAGATTTATCGTTGCTCTCCATAAAGGTGTGCTGCAGGCACAACCCAAGTGTTGCCTCATACGAAATATTGATCTCGATGATGCCAGGAGTGGGGGAAGGCTCGAAGGAAGATACGTGTTCAAACGGATACACACTATATACAAAGGTGTGTAGAGAGATGTGTGTAAGTACATACGTATAGTTTCTGTATGTGTGATTGTCCTATGTAAACCCATGTGTGTTACATATATACGTCGATCGTGTTCGGAAATGAGTTAAAGGGGAAGAAGAGTACCGTTTCGATTCGGATCCCTCGTAAACAAGTTTCTTGCGTATCCCATGAAGAATTTCACGGTTCATGTTATTATTCTAGTTTTTAAGCTTATTTTTTGTTTTCTTTTATAAACACACTTGTTATAATATCTCACGTTACTTTTGGAACTAACAAACTAATAGAAATAATAGAAAAGGTAAAAACAACATTATTTATATTTAATCAGTACGTATTAATTTGTTTGATTTAATTTTAACTATAATTTGTTAAATTTTAAATTGGTAGTTAATATATTGTACGAGTTACATCAGTATTATATTAAATACATATTAATATTTTATTAGTAATATTGATTCGGTAAACAGCAACGATAAATAAAACGAAAGAAAACAATTAAATAAATAATTATTTTATTTTGGATTATAAGTACAATCGTAAGCGTATTGATTTGCGCAAAGCATTCCTTAAAAATACATTAAAAAGAAAAAAAAGAGAAAAAACAAAAAAAAAAGACTATCAAATTCCGTTAGTTAAAATAAACACGCGTTCGTATTCGACTCGTATATAAACTTTTCTTGCCCCCCCCTCTTTTTTTGACTCGCAAAGATAGCAACTTCGTATCTTGCATATTTTATGCGGAAGAACACAAAAGCTGTAAGTAAGTAGGTTGGTAGGATCGATTTAGAGTTCGAGACAAGACTTGTGGTATTTTCTTTGGATAAAATAAAATCTATTCTATATATATATATATATATATATATATATATATATATATATATATATTCTATATATATANATATATATATATATATATATATATATATATATCTATTCTATATATATACGTATCTTTATATGCATAAAATAAAGTAGGGAAAAAAATAGCAAGCATATCTATCGATTCGATCTTCTTCATTCGATTTGATTTTATCCCTAGATCGAATTTATATCAAAGAGAGATTGGAAGAGCAAACGTAAAGATGAATTTGATTTATCGTCTTACTAGTAGAGTTTGCGTTCGACTCACTGATTTACAGCTTCTAAATACGAGCACATCGTATGTTTATGTACGTGTATGTGCGTATATGTATGTGTGTATATGTATATAATATATTTATGTATTTATTTGTTAGAAAAATATAGAGATAGTGGGAAGTATTAAATATCTTGCGAGTGTAACGCGCTTACTTTTACGGTGCGTTGAGTTCGCGCGTGGATACTCTCTCATCGTGCCGACATAGGGTCAAAGTTCGTGCGTTAACGTGCTTCGTACTGACATCCACTTTATTAACCGTTGAAAGTTATATCGGGATCGTGATATAGGATAGAAATAGAGAAAAATGAGAAAGAGATAGTAAGAACCTTCATTGGAAACTCACGAATTCTTAGAATAATCGCGTAATAATCAGTTTTCTAAGATGTTTCATTCATTAGAACTCGCTAAAAAAAGAAAAAGAAAAGAAAATAGTTCGACGAGTTATAAATCGAAACGCATTCATTACTTCTTTTCTCTTTTTGTATCTTTTTTTTTCTTTTTTTTTTATGATAATTGTCAGAAATTTTTCTGATGAAGGATAAACCGCAAGATATTCGATGATACATCATCGTTTAACCGTAAACCGTAAAGATACTATTATAGATGAAACATCATCGTCTGTCTTTGTTTCTTTGTACTACAGAATTTTTTGTTACGAATCGATAGATAGAACGATGTAATCTATCAACTGAAAGAAAAAAAAAACTATTTTCGACTAAGCTAACACTCACGACAAGAGGTATCCTCTTTAACTAGCTAATCGAGTATATCGTAAAATTCTGTTGTAACGCGGAAAGATAGCTACGAATAACAAAATTAGGAAAAAAAAAAGACAGAAATAAACGAAAATATATTATAGAATCTTTGGTAGAGTGGAATGCAACGTGTCATCGAGAATGAAACTAAATAAATAAAAAAGAGAAAGGAAAAGAAAGGGGAAAAAGAAAAATAGAAAAGAAAATTAAAGAAGAAATAAGATAGAAGAGAGAGTGAAAGAAGAAATAAAGAGAAAGAGAAAGAAATAACGTAAAGGAAACGAGAAGGATGAACTCGAAGATCCAATTAACTTAACCCGCGTTGCACGTTCTTGCCTTTTCAACCATTTCGAAAAGAATCCTTTCGTCCATCGAAGTCGTTCGTGACGAAAAAAGATAAAAACACTCTTCATCACAACCGCCCTTCCCCCACCCTCCCAAAAAAAGTCTATTTTACGACTCGTTCCTCGTGAAAATGTCGTTTAATCGTTTTCTTCGCGCGATAAGAGTTTAATCAGAGGTTAATAAACCACCGAGACAAGAAATAGTTTTCTTTTCTTCCTTTATGACACCTCTCTGCCACGGGGTAGAATTTTATTTCAGTTCCCTTTCATTTTTCTCTTCCGTATTTTTCTTTCCTATTCTTTCTTCCTTTATTTATTTATTTCTTTTTTTTGGTTCGTTTTCTTTTCTTCTTTCACCGGCATTCGTTCGGTCCGACGAACAGGACGTACTTGCAATTAAATCATCAACCGAGGCGTGTACTAATCCTGAGCTTTTTTCACACCAACGTTGAAACCTCTCGCACTATACATATAGATTCTTTTTTATTTCTCCTGCAATATTTTCAAAAGATATTTCAAAATTGTCTTTACGTGTCGTATAATCCTGATGTGATTTTTTATACGTGTTAAAAATATTCTTAAATTCTTTTTTTTTTCTTCCTCTTAATTATTTTACATCACATTTATTTGCAATATATATATTAACCGATTAAATGATTAATCTTTAAAACAAATTGTTATTTTACGGTTGAATAACTTTTTTAAATAACTAATCGAACAATTTATCTGTAAATAAAATCCAAATTAAAAGATAATTAACATTGTATATAAAATTTTCAATTTGAAATTTAAAATCTGTCGTTGTGTGTATCTTTAGTGATAAGAAATATTTTCTATTCTTTCTTTTTACATAAATACCATAAATAATATTTTAAAGCATCTTTTATATCATGCATTACAATTTATATAGTAAATCTTTCTTCTTTTTCCGATCATATTCTGTTTCATCCTTGAATACATATTATTACACTTAAAGTCTTTTCAAATTGTAATATCTTTTATTAGAGTGAGTATCATAAACGGTCAACATAATAAAAATCAATCTATCTCGACTAACCGAGATTACTATTCTCCCTTTATACGGTTTTTCTTATAACTATACTTTATTTTATAATGGACGTACAATATATTCTCTAATAAAAGAGAAAAATAGCAGGTTGAAACTCAATAATAACAAGTGCGTGCCCGTCTTCTTACATTTACTTCGTTACATTTACCCGTAAGTTCGTTTAAAACGAACGACACGATCCAATATCGATCGTAAATTTTCTTTCAAGATCTTATCTCTGCTTCATAGTTTCTTCGTTAAAATAAAATAAGGAAAATTATGACTAACTCACGATCATCGTCGTTATATTTCTATCGTAATTTCTATAGCATAAGATCAACTACTATCTCTTTCCCTGTCCCCTCTCTACCTCCACACCCTCTCTGTTCGTTTCCCGTTCTTGTTTGTAAAAGCTCACGAAACGATATTAGGCGAGTTTCCCGTCCGTTCCTTGAATTCATGGAACGAGGATTAAGCTGACAAGAAATCCTTCCTACTATCATGCCAGATCTACCGATTTTCACTGAACTTTCTTTCCTTACGAAATCCTAGCAGATGACATCAAGTATCTCACTGTCATGGCGGACTCCGTAATGTTCGTTCGTTCGTACATTCGTTTGTTAAACGAGTTTCTCGTGCGTCGAGGCGATGAAAATAATGACGTTTATTTCATTATCGTTTTACTTCATGAATTAAAGATCACTAAGTTAGTTTGTTAAATCAAGTTAGAACACGCTTGTTATTATTCCGTGAAATATGCTAATTATAATTGCTCGACGAAAACTTTATTCTTCAAATTGAGATCTTGTTTTCTATTTATAATAATTGATCGATCCCCCAATCCTTTAACTTTTTCTTTATTTATTATTTTATAAGTTGATTCAGTTTACATCAATTATATATTATTTGTATATTCATCGAGTTAGAATATACATTTGTTTCGTATTCTTTAAAAATATGCTAATTGCACTCGCTCCGTTCTATTAAATTTAACTTTCCGATTCAAATCTTTTTATGCATTTTTAATCGATCGATCACATTTTAACTTTTTTCATTTGTCTCTTAAGTTTTTTTTTTGTATTATTATCTGTACGAAATAATTGTTCATCAAGGATGATATTACAAAGTGGATATCGTATTACCTCGAAAGTACGCTCGCTTTCCAAATAAAATCTCAAGGACGATTCGTTTATTTTTAGTAAAGTTTCTCGTCGCCAAATTTTCCAAAGGGGAGGAATCCAGAATTAGGATAACGAATCCTCTCAACGCGTCCAGACGAGAGTCTTCCACTTACGGTCGAATTCACTGCGAATCAGGATCTCTTCCTCCTTCTCCTCCTCCTCTTCCTCTTCCTTCTCTCAACAAGAGAGTTCATTCTGTTGTTCTCCCTTGGAGACGTTGTTTGTCAGAACTAGTTCGAGTTTACTGCGAAATTTCTGTCCATCGGAAGACTAAACGAGAAAGAAAGTGAGAAAGATAGGAAAAGAAAGGAAGGAAGAAAAAAAAAAGAAAAAGAATAGTAAAGAGAAGATGCATGGATAGAAAATAGCGTGATATGAACGTTAGAATACTTTAGTTTCTTAAGATTTATCACGAGGGTCAGAGAAGAGGCTAATGTTCCATAAAAGATGTCTTGCTGAGGATATGAAATTCTCTTTAAATAGTTATTCCCATTATTTTCGATGATAATGCACCGTAAGCTTTTAGAACAGAAATTGTGTAAGAAATTTTTTAAAGAAGATCAATTATTTATTCAAATAAATATATATTTAAACATTTTAAATATTTTTTTTATATTTGAAAATAATACTTCATATGTAATATAAGTAATCAGTATTAAATTGATCAATACATAAATTATCAATACATATATAATTAAATGCTGTATTTATAATCATGCATTTATTACAATATGAATATTGACCATGTATTTAAAATACTGAAATATTTTGCTATCATTAATATTTTTAAATTATTATTATTTATACTTAAACAAAATATTTTTGTATTATTTAAGAATTTATTTTACATGTCTTTCACGATATATTGACTAAATAAAAAGAAATGTTTTCCTAAGAAAGAAAAAAAAAATGGGAATGCACCGTTGAAAAATTGAATTCTCAAGTACATTACAATAGCGAACGAACGAGTTCCGATTGAAAATACCAAAGTACGTGCGAATGAAAATTTTCGAGAAAACTTGACACGAATACGCGAAAGTATTCTAGGTTGATCGGTGTAAGTAAAATATTGACTCACTGCTTTACTGATTCATCGACATATTGCGGCAGAAACACAGCGACCGTGAGAGTTAGAAATTGATTGCTCATTAACGTATATAACGCGTTCAGCGTATAGTGCAGTTCGTTTATCAATACAGTAGTAAACGTCAGAAAGGGATTTATGCTACGATCTCGATTACACAGGATCGGATTTTATCGATGGATCATTTTCATGTAACATTCATTTACGTTCACTTATAATTATTGTCCTTGAAATATTTAATCACGATGCACATCAAAGATTTATTTAAATCAATCGTCATCACGTTTTACCGTCATTTTCTTTTCCTATATAACCACAGCAAAATAATTTCATTTAATTAATTCATTTATATTTGAAAAGATAATATTTTTAATTAAAAATATCCTTTATCTTTTATTTCCAATATATATAATTAGATTATTTGATATGTGTAACAAAATATGCCATTGACAAGAAAAGAAGTTAATTATTTGTTCATGAACAAATATTTGATTCCTTTATTAAATCCTTAATGAACATTCGGACAGGACAGGTCAGGGGGAAGGTGTGAAGATGGTTTGGTGAAATCGGGTGAATGAAATATATCTTGAATTAAATTCCATTTATGAAAAACAACGTGAGACACGAGGTATGAGGAATTCTCCCACGCATAGTCGTACGTCGTGAGAAACGAAAAAAGGAAGAAAGAGAAAGGGGCAGACAGATAGCAAGAAAAAGAATAAGAATAAGAAAGAAAGAAAGAAAGAAAGAAAAAAGAGATAAAAAAAAATAAAAGGACGAAGCGCCAAAGTCAATGGCGTGAGGGGCAGCCCTATGTAAGTACGTGTCTTCATTACTCGATTGAAAAGTACGCGAAGGAATGTTTATCGTAGTATATACATTTCGTAGTTGGTTCTCATTTGAGCGTCTTCATGGGACTCGATTTCCTGTCGCTCCTACATCATTGATATCACACGTGCTCGCTTGCAGGCAAGCAAGCGTACACATACTCGCATATAAAATATTACATATACAAAAGTCTTACTTACCATAGATGGTAAAACGATGAAAGAAAAAGAAAACGAAGGAAAGGGAGAAAGAGACACTCGCGTATTTTCATGTCACGACAGTCTCTCGATACCGTTATCGTAACGGAGGAAATAACACAACCAGAAGGTTTCCGATCTTGAAAACTCATACATTTATTTCCTAATAATTACCAACACGACTACCGTTAAACATAAATTCAACGATCCTCGTCTAATTGTAAGAAGAATATCTAATAGTAAGATTTTTCATTTCGATTCAATGAAAATTTTCTATTAAACACTTTTCATTAACTTCCTACGCCTATGAATTTATATACGACGACGACGACTACGAAGACTTCCATTCAATCACGTTCATATTCATTGAACGAGAACCCGCCCAATAAATCTTTCGCATTAAACTTTACCCCCACTCGTTATCTCTCTCTTTTTCTCTTTCTCTCTTTCTCTTTTTCCATGAGGGTAGGAAAACCACATTCGATAAATTCAAAATCAGCTTTATCACATTTGATACTTTTCATTTGTTTGTAAATCCACTCTATCACTTATCGTCAACACAATCAAAAACTATTTAAGGAATAAAATTAGAACTGTCTAAAAGTTAAAATCGTTCATTGATTATTTCACTCTAATCGATGTATAAAATTATATTGCAAAAGGTTCGAATTAATGAACTTATCTAAGTACACGTACGTGTAACTGAATAACTGATGTGAGTAAGTACCAGATACGCGTAAATTCGCAGGATAGGTAAATTACTGGGAAAAGTCTTTAAATAAAATAACAGGGGGGACTATTACACCATCGAAGATAACGTCTTGAAACACTTAATAACGAACAATTAAAAGTCTCGTATGGAAACTAGGCGTAAGATAGGGGCGTCGATCTACGCGTTTTGCATTTGTAATTACAACACGCACACATACACATATACACACATTTCTTCTTTTACCCCTACTCCTCGTCCTTCTTTCTCGTTCACAGAGTCGAGTCATAGTCTAAGACGTGAGTCAGAAAACGTTAGGGAGAGACGGTGGGTGGGGTTGGGGAGAAAGGGGGGAGGTAGGGAGGAAAGACGTTACATGCCGGAAAGGAATGGTATCTCTCTCTTTCTCTCTTTCTATCTTCTTTCTTTAACTTCAACACTTTTCACGATTCGTTCCACCTTCAAGACGTCTCGAGTCCTCCTCGTGCATTCCGTTTCTGTCGATCGCGTATTTTCCACGGGTTTTCAAAGTCTCTCGCGTACTTCAACCGATTTCAACGAATAGATAACGAGTAGAAAACGATTCACATTTTTACCATTTTTACCCGAGACGGGACGGGACCACTCCTTATCTTCTTACCTCGTCTATAATCTTCGAACAATAGAAATGATAGAATTTTTTATTGGAAACATTAACAATATAGTTTCTTTGGTTAATTGATTGATATTTTTTATTAAATTTGAGACATTTATTTAAGTGCAGTAAAGTGATTAGAAACACAAATCACGTGGATTTGAGAAAGCGTGAGTAATCAAGTGATAATAAAAATTTACATTGAATTGAGTAAGTGTTGTGTAACGATGGTTTAATTATTTTTTCAAAGAACACGAATTTAACAATATCGATTAGTTGTTTTTTGTTTTGTTTAAATGTTATATCAAGAGGTATTGTACTTTAAAGTGAAAATTAATTACAACGTTATATGTAATATATATTCGTAGAAACGTGAATCGAATTTAATAGCTTGTTTTTATAGAAAGTATAGAAAATAAAGGGAAAACTTTTTGAGCACAAAAATGAAATTTGTCGATATAAAAAAAGAAAAGAAAAAATAAAGCAAAAGAGAGAAAAATGGAAATGTAAAGCATGTATAGGTGTATGTGTGTATATATATATATATACATATATATATATATATATATATATATA